>PVKB01001498.1:137451-408993 GCA_004027205.1 Ctenodactylus gundi
CCCCCCCCCCCATAACTGTGACCATTTTCTGCTTGAGCAGGACATAGATAATCAAAATTGCCTGACAGGAGCCAGGACGGCTGACCTTGAACACCCTACATCCACTGTGAATATAACTGAGGGATTAAATTTACACTCTGTAGCAGAAGTAGGGTGTAGACAATGGACAGGCTGGAAATTGGGCCAATCCCAGGCCTTCTGTGCCTGCCCTCTGTGCCCCTCCCACACTGAGCGGGTTAGCCCAGAAGGTTTCTTCTGAGTTCAGAGCTTCCTGTGCTTCATCACACAGGCTTTGTTTAAAGAAAGCCTTGCTCTGGTGGTTCTACAGATCTGCTTGTGGTAGTGTAGGCTCAGAATATCCCATAAATTTACTCAGGATTCTCATCCTAGATAATATGGATAGAGACGGCAGTTGAGCTCCAAAGCCAGCAGCGGATGAAAACCAGCACCCTGTAGAATCAGCTAATGGTAGGTACCAAGCCCAAGCTGGCACCTCAACGTGACAGCTGGAAATGGCAGGGACCTCTCCCTTCATCAGCAGGACCCTTTGATGGTGTCTTCTAGAAACGGGCCAGCAACACACAGTGGCTGGGGCAGTGTGAGAGCCTGTAAGTGGCAGTGTCGACCAATGCCATAGGGCATTAACAGGTTTCGACTGGCAAAATCAGGTCACTAGCAGAGCTTTGCTTTGCTACTTTGTGATTTCTATCGGAATCAAGCAAAGAACACTGAACTAGTTGGTGACATTTATAGTGTACAGCGTGTTGCTTTGAAACACGTATATTGTGAAGTGGCTGAGTACAGCTAATAGAAATTGTTATTTATTTATTTATTTGAGACAGGGCCTCACTCTGTAATCCAGATTAGTTTTGAGCTCACTATGCAACCCAGGCTGGCCTCAAACTCAGGGCAATCCTTCTGCCTCAGCCTCCTGAATGCTAGGATTACAGGCAAACACCGCCACTCCCAGCTTGACATAACAATATATATATATATATATTTGTTTGTTTGTTTATGATGATTCAACACACTTACCTCACATGTGTTAAAAATTTTCGGACAAAGGACATGAAAGTTCATGTAAGAGGGATACATTTGGAGCCTATTGTGTAACATAATGTCTCTAGTTAGTGTGTCATATTTTTGAAAATTATTAGGGCAGTCCTCATAGGATATTTTGTGGTGGGATGTCTTGTGTATTGTAATGTTTTGGCAGCAGGTCTGCCCTCTGATTTCCTATTATGACCACCAAAAACATCTCCAATGATTTTCTACACTACCGAGTATTCTTTGGCTGGAACGCCTCACAAAACCATATGGTGCATTTATCTAGACAACAAGCAAACTGCAGCACCCATGAATAGCACGTGGCATGTTGCGTTCACCACTTTTCCCACTCATGCTCCCTGGGTCCCATGCCGTGTTTATTCATTTGTTCTGTACTGGTTGCCTCCACTCCGTGTGAGTGTCCTCTTGATTTGGTAACACACTCTTGTTCCTTGCATTCAGGTATGGTCCTTGTAAGTTACTGTAAGGTAGGTAATAAGTGTAGGAGTTTGAGTGCTCCCCCACCCTTTTTTTCTTGGTTACTGCAGCTAAATTCTTGTTAATATTGCTAGTCTTTTCAAAAAGCAAATCGATTATTTTTCATTTCAATTATTTTAAATTTTTAATTATTTGTTTTGGTATTCACTTAATTTGATGTTAGATCAATACTGATTATTCTTTTCTTTCTTTGCTTTGTATTGAATTTGCTCTACTTTTACCAATTCAAATGTAAAATGAAATGTCAGATCATTGATGTGAGATAATTATTTTTGTATAAGAAGTTTAAGACCTATTTTAGCTGAGTTTCCTAACTTTGATATGTTGTATTACTGTACTTATTCATCTCAACATATGTTCTAATTTTCACTGAGAGTTGTTTTTTTTTTTACTTGTGATTAAAGGCTTTTCTTGTTTATGAATATTTCTTAATTTTCCAAATGGCCTTCTCTTTTATTTGTATAAATTCGGTGCTGTATGAGAATAAACTTTATATGATCTATGCTGCTGGATGATCTGAAGTCTGTGTATATCCTAGTTTATGTCTGCTGTGGAGAAATATCTATGTGTATCAAGAAGAATATGAATTTTCCCACTGAGTGGAACTGCACATAGATATTTGTTATGTCTAGCACCTCTCTGGCTTTGTCCAATTGTCTATTTTATTGTCTTCTGACTAGTTTTCAATCTGTTATTGATAATAGCATACTGGATGCTATGATTTAACATAGGATTGTATATTAATTGGATTCATTTGTGCTAATTTTGCTTAGATACTTTAGTACTCCACTATTGTTATTCATATATTTTGAACAAGAACATATATTGTGAATATCTTCCATTTTACTTTCAGCTTATTTGTCTTTGAATATAAAATATAAACCTTGTGAATAGCAATTGGTCTGTTTTATTGGGTGTGTGTTCATTTTTCTCCTATCCTTTTTCTTCTTGTGTTACTACATGACTTCCTTACTTTGTGTTAAGCAGATGACATTTACTGTGCCATTTTTATTCTATTGGTGTTTCCTTCTCTATTTGTAAAATGATCTTCTTAGTGGTTGTCCAGAGAATTACAATAAAATATTATTATTAGTTTCTATTAAAAGTAAAGGTTTCAAAACTTATAAATACATTTTACTCATATTTTGTTCCATTTTCCACCTTTCCACTGTGTAATCTTCTACTCCATTGTTTACACTGTTTTACAAGTCAGGTAAAGGAAGTAAAAAGTGATACCAAAATATTTCTGCAATATTTCATACTGCCTATTTATTTAACCTGAGCAATGTTCTTTAGTTTTTCTTATATATTTAAGATATCGTCTAGTAAGTTTTTCTCTTACCCTGAAAGATTTTTTTTTGAGTTTTTTTTTTCTGTGTTATACTGGGTTCAATAATCATGTATGCTTTCAATTTCTGTTTATTGTATAATGGCTTTTTAGTTTTTAGTTATCACTTTTTGAAGAAAAGGCTTTTCTAGATACAGAAGTTTTAGTCAACAGCCCGTTCCTTTGGAAGCTTTGCGCAGGGCATCCTCCTGCTGCCGGCCTCCTTTGTGTGTGACAGGAAGTCAGTCATCAAGCATATTGGCGTTTCTGCTGTGGGGACATTTTCTCTCTCTTGGTCTCAGTAGTCTCTAGTCCTTCGACAGTAGGCCATGATGTGTCAGTGTGACTCTCCTTGAGTCTACCCTCCTGGAAATTCTTGAGTGTACTGGATGTGTAGATCGATATTTGTCAGCAGGTTTGGTCATTACTTCCCCGGAGACTCTTCGTTTCACTCTCTGTCCTGTCTTTTGAGCTATACATTTGAGCATACATTGTTGTCATGTCAAACACCCTTGAGACTTTGGTGACATTTCTTTGGCCTTCTTAAAAATTTTAATTTCAGTTTATCAGAATGATTAATGTCAAGGTTTCCTTCCATTTTAAATCTTTTTAAAACACTGAAACAAAAAATTAAAATCAATTTCATTGATTTTTTTCTGCTAACTCAATTATATTATTGAGGCTTTATACTGAATTTTCATTTGAGCAGTAGTTTTTAGCATCATAATTTCTGTTTTATAGCTTGGGGTAGCTTAATTTTTAGTGGATTTTTGTATGCAATGTACTTAAAGATGCATTCTTTTCATGCTTTCAATTTTTGACTATGTTCTAATTTTATTCTATAAATACATTTCTAATTTTGATTTATATCTATTAAGTCCAATATTTTGGACCCTTCAGGCACAATTTATTATAATTTTTTCCTTATATATGGTCCTTATATTTTTTTCTTATAGACATCTTTTTTAAAAAAATGTATATTTTTGCTGTACTGAGTATTGAACCCAGGGCCTTTGCACTTAGCTAAATCCCCAGTGCCCCATCCCTATTTTAATATTTTGACACAGGGTCTTACCAAGTTGCTAAGTCATCCTGGATCTCCCTGCCTTACCAATCAGGTGCTGACATTACAGGTCTGTATCGTACATGTTTTATACTTTTCATGTGCCATTATTTTTAGGAAAGTGAGATATTTCAGATTAATGAAATTTGGCATCTCAGAAATTTTCCCTCTCCTGTGAGCTTGCTGTCATTGTTATTTTTGTTATATTGCTGCTTCTGATGCTGTTTGTCTGTTATATTCCTGGAATAGTCCTGACACGTTTCTTTTTCCGCTATTTTCCTTCAGTAGCAATCCACTGAAGCTTCTACCTTCTTTGCTTAGAAAAGAACTGGTAATTATAGAGTTCTATCTTTAAATAGATTTAAGCTATGGATCGACCACTCTTTGTTAAGAACCTGTGTATGTGTGTGTGTGTGTGTGTGTGTGTGTGTGAGGGGGCTATGTGCACACAAGCTTCCCTTTGTGTATTGGAGAACACTCCTCAGTGCTTGGCAAGTTTACAACTCTGCTTTAGCCTTAACTTCCTACTTGTGGAGGAACCCAAGGTCACCTAGAAGTGAAAGATTGGAGACCATTTAGGCCTTAGCATATGCACGTGACTTTCCATTTCTTCAAGAGCATGTCATAGCTTTCAGTATCCACTATGAATATCTCACTTCCCAAATTTCTCGGCCCGTTTGGTCCTGTTGCCTCCACTTGATATTTCAGCCTTTGAGCAATGCCAAGTGAAAAGCTGTTGCTGATTGGTTTTGACAAATGCCCCTAGGATCGCAATTTTCTTATTTAGCAAGAGTTGACTCAGGTCAAATAATGTCGAAATCCTGCCAATGGAATTTTTCCTGAGATCTGCAAAGTAGATCAAATTGTGATGATGTTACCATGGAAATTTTGAGCAAGTTCCAATCTCACTGTCCCTCTTGATGGTGACTATCCTGTTGATTCTCACCAGTATCACAGGGGTTGATTTATGTTTTTCTAAGCTGTTGGGAAGCTGGAGAGTAGGAGATGGTATAAGATAAGGAAAAGAGGTGCACATTCTTCTGGTTACGCTGACCTTTTGCAGGTTTTCTTGAATTAATCCTCTATGATTTTCTCCCCGAAAATTTGGTTCCTTTCCAGAATTCTGCAAAAAGTGGATTTTGAAAATCTTGTCTTCTTTTTTTTTCTGTTTTATTCCTTATTAAATAATCTACTTTCAGTGGTCTTTACTCTTACACTTTGAATTGTGATTTTTATACCAGTATTTGTCTCCTAACACTTTGCAGTGTCTTGGATAGTCGTTTTAGCATTGTGTTGTCTAAGAGTTTTAATTGTGACCAGTGAAAGAGATAAGACAAGATGCATTCACATGTTCACAGTGACTCCCAGGACCTCTATAGCATACTCTCTGTTCAAATCTAAATGAGGTGCTTAAATAATAGACTCATGTGATGATCACTGACTAACAGAACACAACAAAAAAACTTAGTAATTTTTTGTTCCTCTCACCTAAAGGCCCATTATTATTGTGTTTTGGTCCATTTTTCTGCTGCTATAATAAAATACCCAAGAGGGGACACTTTATAATAGAAGACGCTCATGTTGGCTAAGAGTTTTGAAGGCCTGGGACTCTAGAATATCAAGTTGGCTAAAGCATCATAAGAAAGCAAAATGTTAGTGGAAATTTGAGACCAGAAACAAGCATAAGGGTCTGGCTTTTACAAGAATAGGCACCCTGCCGTGAGAGAGGCACCCCTATTTATCACTTGGTCTATTGATGTTCCAGCCACTTGGGAACAACCCACTGGGGACCCTCTCCCAGAGAGTGAGAGCTTTATCTCTCTGTCATTTGTTCCTAAATAAAGACCTATTATTCTACAAAACAAGCAAGCAAACAGAACAAACTTTTCACCACCTGTCAGTTCTGCTCTTTTTTCCATTTTGTTAATATATATACATCGATGCATAACGTTCACATTGAACCTGAGTATTTTGTGCACATATATATTATGTCAAAGTTTCAATTCCTTCTTCTCCCCCTTTTTAGCCCTTCCCCTTTGTCCCCCTCCCCCATAAATGCCATTATCACCCCCATTTGGTTCTACAGAATGACTGTATTCTGCGTTTTTTCAAATTAGAGAAACCATTCAATATTTGACCTTCTGCGTCTGAATCACTTCACTGAGCATGATGGTCTCAAAATACATCCGTTTACCTACAAAAGTCTCAACTGTCTTTATGGAAGAGTTGTACTCCATTGTGTACACGTACCACAATTTTTGGTATTGATCTGTTGATAGGTATTTTAAAAAGTTTTTGCATGGCAAAGAAAATTATCAATAGAGTGAAGAGAGAACTGACAGAATGGGAAAAATTTTCACCCCTCTCCCTCTAATTAGAACCTACAAGGACCTGAAGAAAACTAGACCCCTCAAAATCAAAGACCCAATTGAAAAATGGCCAATGAAAATAAATAGACAGTTCTCAGATTAAGAAGTTCAAATCGCCAGTAAATTTATGAAAAGATGCTAAATATCCTTATCGGTAAGAGAAATGCAAATCAAAACATCACTAAGGTGCTATTACATTACCAAGTTTCAACATGAATGTTAAAGAGCATAGACTATACAGTAAATACGTTTGTACATTACATATAATTGTACTGGAAGACTATTTTCTCTGTATTATAATATACAGTTTATATTATACATTCTTGCAAATTTCAATACCAAAATAATTTGATAGTGGAAAGGTGTGAAATAACATACGTATTCCTAAGAAAGTCGTATTTCGACCCACTGTGTACAAAGTTCACTTGGACATTGCCTTAAAGGCATCATTCTAATTCTGACTGTTACTAAGCAAACCAGGAAACCCTAGTAACATCGGCTTGTAAACCCACCACCCTGGGAGACAATGCTGGCAACTCAGAATAATATTTGGCAAAGCAGATGTATTCAATTGTTCTCTCAGTTTCCTCATTTTTTACAATAAACAAATAATTCTGAATTATATTTTGCTTTCCTCAAGCACTATAGAAGAAAAGAATGATATACAGCATGTGATAAAATATTCATACCACTGCTTGGCACATAGTGAAGACTCAAAATATTATTAGCACACTATTGTTTCATAGCATGAATGTCACAATGACACATCAGCATAAACGCTGTCATCACCGTCATCAGCACTCCCACAGGCACACACTTCAACAGGAAATCTTTCTCAAATAACCCTTGCCAAAGTTCAAAGTAATGATCTTGGAGCTTCCATTTTAACACCAGAGAACAAGTAATTTAAAAATGTAATAATATATTATCTCACTATTTGAAAGTCCTATGTCAATTTTGTCACACATGTCTGTGTAAATATGTCTGACTATTCTCATCTCTGCTCCATGTACCCCACTAAAAATTTCTGATCACATGTTAAAATGTACTACCTTCTTCCAGTTATTACTTTTAATTCTTTTCAATTATCATCTATTTAGTTTTTTCTTACACATGTATATGTACTGTCACACATATATAAATAATTTTCTTTGAAAATGAACACTGTTCTCTCGTAAGACATGTTCCTTTTTCTCATTATTATAGTATGGACCATCAGTTCCACTTTAGGAATGTGGATATCCCTAAAATAAGTTGCCTTCAGTGGAAAATGATATAATTTCAGTGGTTTTATTTCTGTTGTTGTGGTTCACTATTTTCTTTACACAAAAGCTTCATCTTCCACTTATAACCATGGTGAAAACCTTAAAACTATTTCTTCCAATGCTTCTTTTGACTTTTATTATGTTTTCTTTCCACGTTAGAGTTTGAGGCTTTAATTGTCATTTCTTAGCAGTCCAGGGACTAAATTAAAGAAAACCTAGGTGAAAGAAGTGATAGTTTTTCCCTGCTGCTGGACAGACATCAAAGAAGAGAAGCCGATCTTATTCCCTGTGATTTTCTTTAGCTTTGAGAGCCAACAAGGATCATAAGAGAACAAACATTCTGTTCAAAAGTAAGATGATAAAAAATTCCATTACCACAGAGTCATGAGGTTATCCTTGAAGAAAAGGTAAATTTTGAAAAAGGGTTTAAAAAAAAAAAAAAAAAAACCTCTATAGAAAAACACAACTCTAAATTTAAAAAAACTTAATTTTCCAGAATTGTTTGAAATCACAAGAAGACAGTATTTGCCGTCAGAGCCCAGGACAAAACTCCCTCTGTTTGCCTGTAGTTGTCAATAAAACCGTTGTGTAAATGAGAGGCAGTGCCTAACCTCAAGGAACTCACAAATGAGTAGCTGCGCGAAGACAAACACAATTTAATCCAATTTTAGGCTCTGTTTTCTGCCTGGAAGGATGTGTTCTGGTAAACGTTGGTGAGCAAATGTAGGAATTCTAAGTGCCATTTTCAGCCACTGTTAGCCTGGCATCTTCATTACTGCCACCAATAAGCAGTTGTGGTTGGTTTCAGTAACTCAAGATTTGAATCTCTTCAAAGAGTTGAGTAAGATGACTGAGGACAGTTACTGGCCAATCTCCAAATGTGTCTAGTCCATCCGTCTAATTCGAGCCAAGTATGCAGCCAACATGATGGAGGCGTAGGAAGCTTTCAAAAGATGGTTGCCATGGTCTAAAAATAGACACACCTAGCGGAAGATATAAAGATGGGGGTTGTGATTATTAGCAGCTACTCACATGAGATCTGTAGATGTGAATGTATTCACAAATCCATCATTTACACTGGAGAAAATAAATGAATTCTTTCAAGGAGAGATCTATCATCTTCACATGACTATAATGTCCACATCTCTGATGCCATTGATAAAAGCGAACAGAAACAGTACTTGAAGAATGCTGGACTGACCACAGTGCGTAATTTGTCAATATATACTTTGACATTTGATGATCTAGGAGATATTTAAACACTGTATGGGTATCCAGCTCACTTGAAAGGAGTGTTGAGAGAAAAGAGGAAGAGGATAACTGTGTAAAAAAGATTTTTTTGTTAGTAATACATTTTTGACATTAATATCAACATATGATGATTTATGGGAGAACTGCATATATTAATTGCTAGGGCAATTTTTTAAAAATCCACCAGCAATAACCACGGAGAAAAACAATGAGGTTTTGCTAACATTATCACGACAATGTGCACTTCACTATTGAAAGAATTTTTGCACATGAAGCTTAGTGTTGTTTGGTGACGTCAGTTTCTTCTTTAACTTTTTTTGTGGTACTGTCAATCTTCTGACTGAGCTTTTATTAAGGCAAAATATTCTACAAAGATCGGTCTTGTTGATTCTAAAAACAGGATAATAAACTAATAAGTGGATTTACAGTATAAGAAATATTTCAAAGGTTGAAAGAGAGCCTGCTCTCTGAAATTTTATTTGTGTCAATTGGTAGACACAAGAGTAGCAATCCTTCTAAATTCTACATATTCTCTTTCATTAACTTATATGAATCTTAAGAAAAGTGTTGTAACAACTTATATCTTATTAGCTAAAAGTATTTTGGATATATCATTACCTCTATAACTAAAGGAGAGCTAAAATCAGCTTTTTAGCTGAAGAGATTAAGTTAAAGTAAAATACAATTTTGAAATTAAAACTGTCCCCCATGCTTTGAGATATCAAGCTTGATTTTCCTTTAATTTCTTAAGCATAAAAATATTGTTTATATCCTCAAACTTTAACATATACATTAGATATAACAACAAGTAATACTTCTTATCAATTAGAGGTAACTTATAAAAATCTACCTCTGTATATAATTTAGTCAATAGAAATCCTTGTTCATGGGATTTAAGGAAAATAAAAAAGCAAAGCAATTAAAGTTTAATAAATAGAAAATAGATATTTTATTAACTAAATGCAGAATATAAAGGGGCTGTATTTCTGGGAACTTTCGATTTTAAAATTTTGTGGGTTGCTTTATTTTTTAATCAGAGAAAAGTCAAGATGTTGGAGACATTCTAGGGTAGATATTACGTAGCCAAACAAGCACCTATGTGCTCAAGTCTAGATTCAAGGGACTGAGTATAAGGTGGTATGAGGCTATAGAGAGTTCATAGGCTATTTCAGATATTCGTATGATTTCACCTTTCATTTTGAAAACAGATTACAGTAACAAGAATATGAATTATGCAAGTCCTGCCATCAGCTGCTATTAGGTAACTCAAATGGGACAGCAGCAAGGTTAATATGAAAAGGCAAATATTCACCTCTCTACCTGATGGCAGTTTTAACACACTTCTTGAGATTGCAGAGTGCAAATAGCAGGCACAAGCTCCCTTCCTACTTGCGTGTTGAGACTTTTCAGCAGACTTGGGGCATGTTTCCTGGCAGTTTCGTTTATTCCTTTCTAACTTTTTATTTTTGAAGACAAATTTTAAAGGTTGGGGTTCAAAGTACAATAATATTTGAAGAACTTTTGGATTGGTGAATCATTTCCTTTGTATGTCTTGATATTGAAAACGTACAGTCATAAAGAGGCTGGATTCCACTGAGGAATCAGACTTTGTTCAGAATTGTGTTTGGTCCTCCAAGTGTGATCGATCATCTTGCGTTCATCTGCTGTGCCCAGTACAGCAAGTCCAAGACAACTAACACTTTCACAGTACCAAGCTCAAAAGCAACAGTCCAAGCACAAGAATAATTTCTGTACTGAATTTGCAGCTCCCAAGGTAATATACGACCAGAAAAAAATATGTTTGTTAAATTCACCAAATTGTCCTCAATGATAACCATGAAAAAAAGAAAGACAAAACTCTGCTGAAAAGCCATTAACATTTACTTTAGGGAATCCGGCAGTTACCTGCAGCCATGATGGAAGGAAGAGCAATGTACGTGTGCATTCCGGATTCAGACAATAGTTCTCTGAAGTGTTCAACAGTGGTCTGTTCTGAAGGAAACCTGCTTGTGTTTTATTTCAAGTTTTCTTATACATTCACTGAAAGTGTAAGGCATTTGAAAATAAATTTATTCCACTAACAAAGAAGAGATCCAAAAATTTAAAAGATCTCAATTTTATAATGTTATTATCAGATCTTTCAAGGAGAGGGAAATTCATTCCTACAATTGTTTGTTACTTTAAGTTGCTAAGGCAAAACCTAGAGAATTATAATGCTATATTAAGGAAACTGACCTAATGATTAAACATCAAATGATGAATTTGTATTTGCAATAAAAGTAAAACTACAGATTTTCCAGGAGCCGCATATCACTGCCCAAACAATATTTTTGCTGAATGAAGAAAGTTGGCAAAATTAACATGGATTGCTCCACTGATCCGTGGAGCAAAAATTGATCTCAAAAGAAGAACGTGAAGGAAGAAAGGTGGGATTCAAGAAGGTTGGATGATTGGTATCAAAACACAGCTGGAAGTGGATTTCAGCAGCTACAGCAGTGTAAAATCAATCAAGCTGAAAGCAACCTACAAATTATCATATGAAAAAAACAGAAGAGAGGACTTTGAAGGCTCCAAACCCAAACAAATGATCCATCCATGAAAATGTATGTTGTCTTTATGTAACCATTGCACATTTTACCCTTGGAGAGAAGTGTCACATTCGACTCATAGATACGTCCATGTCCAGTTATTGTATGTCAAGTAAAAAGAAATTATGAATAGAAAAAATCGTAAGCACTAGCAGCTAGTGACTGTGAAATGCACTTGGAATTCACAGCGATGTACAAATAATGAATAATTTTGTACACACAAAGTGTTCTTTCAATCTAAATCTATAGGCTAATTGTAACAATATATCATATTTTGTGTGTTCATAATCATATTAAATAAATTACAAAATGTATGTGGTAAAGTCGCTAATAATTCAAAATATCAGTGAAATGGCAGCAAATATCTTTTCTTTGTCATTTTTCATCAATCAGATTTTTAAGTGGTTTTGGTGCATAGTTATTAAAATTTTTCAGAAATTCATTAAAACATATTCTGAAAAATACCTCAGAAAAAGAACATATGGGATATACAGGAGTTTACAATATAAGTTTTCAAACATTACTACTATAATTTTAAGTTTCTAATATTTTAGGAAGACTCTTGATTGATTTCCCAGTTGAACCACTTAAGTGTAACGTCTGTTTTAGAACTGAACATAGTTGAATAGCATTCTTATTTTCAGTATCTGTGTTTGGCAACACATCCAAAATAATCATAAATTAATAAAATTTATTTAACAAATTTTGTCTCATAAGATATTGTTGAAGAAATGTACATGAAATAGACGTGAAACATTATAGGCTGAAATAGTCACATATTTCAATATAAAAGGTGAGTACTGGGAATATTTTCCATTTAGTATTATTTAATTTAAGCTTCTTAGATGCTTCACCATCTGTTGAGCAATTGTAATTAATTAAAAATATATGACATACAAAATAACAGTCATGTAAAGGCAATGACTTCAAGCTTATTCACCATAAAGTTATACTTCGAAGATTATGTGAAATTTTATAAGGCTGTAAAAATATTTAGGTCAGATTAAAAGTAATATATTCAGATAAATACCAGTTTCTTCACAGTATCAAAATAAAAGTGTGTATCTGTCATTTTCAGATACACACTCTCACACACACACACACATATAATAATTTTCATTTTAACATACAAAATAAGTAGCAGGAAGAATGATTCTGATCATAGTACTTTTAAATTAGTGTTAAAGTAAAGCAATAATTTTTCAAATTTCATTTCAATGTGCAGAAATACGCATTTTTATTTTTGATAAAATCTTGTCTTTGACAATAGTTTGTGAAAAGAACTAAGACCTGCATCCAGAGTAAAGTAAAACTAACGTCGCTACTCTATGTTTTGTAAGATTTCTTGTATTTATATTTATATTAAATATGCTGAAGAGATGAGGAAGCTTGGGTATGCAATCAGCAAAGAAGAGGAGATAAGTAGGAGCCAACAGTGGAGAACGCCGAACCCAACTTGAGTGATGGAAATAATGAGTCTTCATACACTGCTCGATAGAAATAACGGACACAAACATGAGGTCAAAATCTCTCAGAGACTATTGTGAAGTCCCAACGAGAAAGCAATACTAAAAATGCAAGGAACGTTGGCAGTGGCGGGCAGAAGTGTCCTGATCTATGAAGAGGAAGACGAGGAAGGAGAGCACAGAGAGTGGCAGAGAAAAATGTGAAACTAGCAACTGGTGGTGTCTCCTAATTAAGAAAAAATTATAAGATTAAAACTATCATAAAAAACTGATTCCAAAATCCCCATGTATATATTTTATTTGAATATATAATATTTTACCAAATATTATAAATACTCTCAAAGATAAAATGTTGGTGGGAATGTAAATTTGTACAATCACTATGGAAAACAGTATGAAAATTTCTCAAAAGATTGGAAATAAATATCCCCTTCAATCCAGTGACACCTTTCCTGGGAATATCCCCCAAAGAGTACAAAACAACACATAACAGAAGTACATGTACACCCATGTTCATAGCAGCACAACTAACAATAGCTAAAATATGGAAGACACCAAAATACCCATCAACAGACCAATGGATACACAAACTGTGGTATTTATACACAATGGAATACTATGCATCTATGAAGTCCAACAGCGTGGAGGCTTTTACAGGCAAATGAAAGCAACTTGAGAACATCATGCTTAGTGAATTGAGTCAGATGCAGAAAGTGAAATATCGAATGGTCTCTCTGATATGAGAAACCCAGATCACAGTTGTCTCATGGAACTTAAAGTGAAAAACAACGGGAACCAGGGGGTTGTGGTGGGGGACGTGGGGGTGTGGGGATGGGGAGGGTTGAAAGGAGAACAGGAGAGCGGGGAGGCCTTGTTACATTGACAAGATATGTATACGCACAAAATGCTCAAGACCAATCAACGCAAACCTTAAATCTTGCACTTATACATATCATTAAAATGGAGAAAAAGACAAAATGTTTTATTATTAAATGTAGTTGAAAATTCTAGGAAAATCCGGTCATCATTGATGAATGTATTTAGTTGAGCTGTGATGGCTGCCTTGATACCCTGAATTTATTCCAAATATTTACCTTTTGTGGACGTTTTGACTCTGAAGAAGAGGCTGACGTTGCCTGGTTGCAGACACAAGGAATAAGGGGAAGGAGGATGCACTGTGATGTTCGGAGAACTTGTCTCTCTGTTGGCTGGCCCTTGGCGACAGTATTCACTGTATTTTAAAGCACGTCTCTTAAAGATACAAAATAGGACTTCCGGAACTGTTCCAGATTGTGGCAAGAAAAAGAGGTGCATGTGTTTGAAGCAAGGGTAATTTGAATGGTTCTACAAGAAGCATATCTTTTAATACCATTTTAATTAAATATTCATCACTGTGTATAAAAAACAAGATACAGATTCATTTTTCTCAATAGCAATAATTAAGTAGGAAAATAAGGAAGCATTTCAAAGAATCTAGCCATTTTTAAAATCCTATTCAATTGTCATTTAAACATGAAGACAAAATAAACATTTCTTACGCATTCAGTCTTATAAACTTTACCATACAAAGATTTTCTTTAAAACTACTCTTTATGTGCTCATTCAGGAAAAAAAGTTAATTCTGAGTTCTTCAAGACACTTGGCTTTAAGGACCTTCCAGACCAGTGATTTTCAGCAATGCCTGTCTTGTCTGTCACATGCAGTCTTTCCTTGACTCAACCCTAAATGACACACACACATTTAAAACAATAAAAATATATTTTTTTAAAATAATGTACAGTAGATTGAGTCAAACCTAAGTAAAATTGTTAAAGGTTAGAAAGAATTGTTCCAGAATACCCTAATTTTTTGCAATAAATCATTCCCAAATGTAATTTGTGTAAAAGAAAAAAAATCAGAGAAAATTTATGAAGCATGTTAGATTTGAGTAAAAGTAAACTAACATATTTTGAAATCTGAAGCACACCCAAAGGAGTAGTCAGATGAAGATGTATGTCTTGAAATACATGTATGTAAAACCGAAATGAGACCAACTGGGTGGTCCTAGTGGAATAAAACAAAGTAAGGAAAATAAAGATGCATAACTGTATGAGCACATAGATAAATAAATAAAAATAGAGGAATTATCTGATAGCTTTAAATATGTTATTGATAACATGGAACAAGGAGGCAGAAGTATAAATAAGTAGGAACTTAAGCATATTTACATTTATTCTTGTCTGTAAAATGTCTTTGTATGTGTATATAGCATATGAATATGTAACATATGTGTTGCATATATACTACACACAGCAGATATGAAAGTAAAAATAAGATTTGTTAGCTACACAGTTGAAAACAAAGACAAAATATATATATTTCAGAAAAGCATGAAATATACAAATCTGTATAAGAATAGATAGGATGTCAATAGACATTATACAATTGAAATGGAAGATAGGAATATGACATTATAAAGCTTGAATTAATAAATACAAAGAATTTTTAAATAAAGGAAAATACATGTTATGATAAAGATGTTTGTTTTATTTCTGTTTTTAAATGTAACAAGTTGTTACATATGATGTCTCCTGTATTTACTTTGGTATAAAGTCTGTTTCAATTAAATTATGTCAACAGAGGTCCCACCAAAATAGTGACTAACAAAAGAAAAGGAAGAATAAGAAATAAAGAAAATTTATTTACAAAACATCTATGATGCACAGAATCATAAATAAATGAATATAATAAAGACTATATAAATATTTAAATACACAACAACATCCTTCTATAAAATTAATACTTACAGGAAAAAACTGAACTATCACACTGTTCCCCTAACAACAATAAATACATAAAACAAAACGTTTAAAATGTTTATGGAGAAAAATAATCAAACTCTTCTAAGGATTAAAAAATGCAAATTCTGAAAGAGTGAAGTAGACTGCGCGGCTGCACCGCCGTGGCCAAAGTCTGTGGCAGTTGTCCCTACCACTCTCTGTGCGCCTCTACCATTTTACCATTGTTTTGTTCTAAACCGGAATTTTGAATTTAAAGCTCTATAATCTCATCAGATTCAATTTATAGCACAAACTGTTCTCTATGATGAAACAAGACAAAGATTTTGTACACAGACTATAATTTAAATGTATTTTTCATTCATGTCTTTGTTTCTTATTTGCAGACATGAATTAGCCATCACACTGTCTTAAAAGCAGAAGCTGATCTTTACGTTACAATATTCTCATGCTATTAAGAATTCTTTCCTGAAATATTCAGTGTATTACTTCTGGTGAAGGCTACATTAATGGAAAGGATAACAGATCGATTACAGGCTTCATACCTAAAAAAGTACAGGAAACATCAAATGTGACTTAGAAACCAAATACCTCACTACACTCACAACTAAGATCAAGACAGCCATCCCCATCATGATGCACATTTCTGTAATTTGAAGAATTTTTCCAAATTTTCCTTATTCATATATCATTGTATTAAACCTTTTATTAACTGTGTGTTCCGTGTTATGATTTACATTTTTACCATGGTCAGGTGTGATTGTTTCTAAATTTGTGCTAAAATACACAAAAAAACAAAACCTGTAGCATTGGTATTTGTGAGCCTATACACGTGTTATATGTAGTTTTCTTGAAGTTAATCTTGTTTTTATTTTCTCCTCTAACACACATTTGTGCAGAAATGTTACACTCAAGCTACTGTAACGCTTACGATCTACCCATGTAGTGGGAAGTTCGGCTATGTCTCTAAAGAGAGCTCCATTATTTGTCAATCATGTTAAAGAACAATAAATATTGTGAAATATTAGCTGGTTAATGGCACTTTTGCCTCATGAAAGAAACCTAAAGGAAATTAGTTTTATCAAAAAGTAGTCCAACTATAAAACTGTGTGACACCTTGTTGACTATAATGAATTTTTTTTCATGGAAGTGTGGTTTCTGTAACACCTGTTCTAATAACTATATTGACAATTACAAAATACTAGTTTATGGTATTCTCTTTCCAACAATGATTGCTAAGTGCATAAGGAATTAGAAAGCATTATGAAGAAATAAGTCAGACACGCCAAGAAAAGAGAAGAATAGAAGATAAACACAAGAACCAGTTCATCTATTTGCTTGCTGACTAGCAAGTGCCCTCTTGGGAGAACAGATATAATCTCCATCCATGAGGCAGGTAATCGATCAATAGGAAGAGGCCACAGGCAGTTCCCAGCTTCCCCTCTGTAGTTTGTCACCATACTAAGAATTTGAAATTCTCATCATGAAGTTTTCTAGTGTTGCTACAGAGAAAAGATTTCCAAAATTTAACCCTTCTTGAGCTCAGATCTTATTTGATGGCATGTTTCATATAGGGCCTCTACTGCTGACAACTGGAGATGGCAAACACCTGTTGTATGCAATTAGTCCTTGTGCCAAAGAGCAACTTCCCTTCCTCTAATCGGCCCATGTCAGCTCTGTAAGTGGGCTTCTTGTTAGGAAACAAACCTGGAACTATAAAATGTGCAGGATTTCATTTAATTTGCCTCCAATCCACAGACAGAAGTATTCCGCAGGGTAAAATTAGACACTCCACTGGCTATTTTGAAACATGAGGTTGTAGACTTGTCATTTAGTCCCTTGGCCCTTATTGATACCGAGACCTTAGATACTTCCAGATAAATAAATAAATAAATATTCAAACGCAGGACACCTGAATCTTCTCGCACACGTGTGCATGTGCTTAGGGTCACTGGCGTGAATGGCTCCGCCAAAGGAAATGTTCCTGCTTCTCCTTCCAGCAAAGCGAAGCTGCCGCTTCTGTTCCTCTGAGTTGCTTTGAACATCACTCACAACGAATGTGCCAACTTGGGAAGTGGCATGAGCCGAGGCTTCCCGATTTCAAAGCCAGATTGCATCACTGTGAGTGTTTGCTTTCTGGTTTTTACATGCAGGCTCAGAATGATGAAGGCTGACTTGTGCTCTTACGATCTAGAGAAGACTTGGGGTTTGGTCGGGAATCATGAAAACGTTACCATATACTTTCTTTAAGATTGTGTTTTCACTAACTCTCTTCCTCCCTTCCTAGCTTTGGAAGCTTGAACTTATTATCAATCATAGCATTTGCATAGCTCTGCTCAGCTGGAACTCTGAAGGCCAGGAACTGTCGTATGAGAATCAGGGGACTGGCAAGGGCTATTTTGGGCTGAAGTTCAGGGCAAGTTTTCAGCCTCAGCAGAGTTCAAAACTGAAAACCAAAGCAAAAGCACGCTCAGAAAAATTGGGCAACTGTTATGGAGAAATAGGAAAAAAGCAGTAGGCCAAGAACATTGGAGGCATTGATATAAACCGATTGAAACTCACTGCCTGAGGGGGTCCCTGGGCCTACCACTGAGCGCTCAGCACTCACGTTGCTGGTGTTGGCTGTGGACAGTCTTTCCAAACTGCCAGCTCCGTGGAAGCCCTAGGCAGCATGGATTACCAAGAGTTTCTAATTAATAACCTGCATATCAAATCTACTGTTTCCTTTACTGAAGCAGGCTGGCGCCATATTTCCTGAAGATCACTAAGCCTCAGAAGCCGAACTACAACTGAACAGGAAAATAGGTACCTGAATAATTTAAGCTATGCTTTATTCTTCTTGCAAAAATAGAATCTCACTATGGAGAAGATATATTCTTTTGTGCTGACTCCGTCAATTAACGATAACCTCAGATAACTCTACAACTTTTACCTTGGATATTGCCTTCTGTTTCAATCAGCAGATTAAAAAAAAAAAAACTTATCCTTTTCTGTTTCCCATCTTAACTAGGGACACTCAGGGACAAGTACACTTTCCCGTGAAGTAAACATCCCTTAGTTTCTCTAGCCTTGACCTCACTCCTTAATCCTCATTCACTTCCATTGTGTTGCACCTCAAGCTTCCTCAGCTCAAGCTTTGGGTTATTTTTGACAGGCTAGCATGGTTAAAAATTTAACACATTTTTCAAAATGACATTATCTTTTATTGAATGAATCTTTCTGTGGAAATGTATTCTTTCCTTGACTACCAGTAGCAAATTACACTAGAAATGCATAGGGCAGGCAATCATCTACACTGAAGTGGGAATTCAGCAGTCTTTGTCCCATTGGACTGAATGAATTGATTTCTTTCTTTAAGATATCATTATCAATTAACATAATGTTTCCTTTATTATGGTAACATGTGGATTAGGCGTAAGTATACAAAAATAATAGAGCAAACAATAAACCATTTATTTAAACCTTCTTTCCTTCCCATCTGCTCTCAAAGTAGCAGAAGGGAGGCACACAGCTAACCTTAGAAACTAACTGTAACCCAGGATTGAAAAGGAGGGACAAGATCTCTTGTTCTTATTGCTCTTTAGAGTCTTTAAAATTGAAAGAGAAATGGTAAGCTTTTTAAATGTGTTACAGACAAATGGGCATGGTCTTGATCTCAGAATGTGAGTTATTGGTAACTGCCTCTCAAGATTTCTCAAGCTTGGCTCTACTGATATTTTGGTCCAAAAAGTTCTTTCAGTGGTGAGCTGTGCTCTTCATTGGAGTTAGGGAGCATGTTAGGGTCCAGCTTCTGACAGTAACTTCAAATTTCAGCAACTAAAAATGGCTCCAGACTTTGACAAATATTGCCAGGGAGGGAAGAATCAGTCCCTGATGAAAATCGTTAGTGTAAGAAGGATGCCAGCGACTTCTGAGAGCTGGGTTCATCAGTCAGAGGAAAGGTTTGCAACCTTAGCTGCATGTTACTATTCCCTGAGGTCCTTAATGTCCAATACTTAGGATCCACCTTCCTACATTTTCATGCAAGTGCTCTCTGTTGAAGCACAGAAGTAAATATGAATTATTTAAAAACATTTTCTGTGTTTAATACTTACGCAGGGTTGAAAATGCAAGGTTGAAAAAATAAAAGATCACTCTTACATAACACTTACGGCTCAGTAAGAGAATTATGTCTATATTTTGCAAGAATCGATATTTTAAAATATTATATTCCCAGCCCGTGTTTCATCTTCATGGATTTGGACCTCTTTGTGTCAGCACAAAATAAGTCACAGAAATCTATTAAAGTCTCTAAAATATTTGATGTATGCTATAGTTTTCATGGAAAGACTATCTTGAATCAAATTTAGTGAGGTACTAGATATTAAGTAACCTTGTGTATGTCAACCAAATTTTTCTTCACTACGTTTTGAGGGCCTCCTGTAGTCTGGTATTAAGGCAGGCATCAAAAGCAACTCCTCAGAACTCACTTGAAGCTGTGATTGGAAAAACAACAGCGCATTTGAATATAATAGAAAAGATGATTTCCTTATTGCCAACCTGCTATTTGCTCTAAAAAAGAACCCAATGAGGTTTTCTCAACAGACACACAAACCATCATTTAAAAAGTAATCTAGAAAGGTGATGTTCTGCACCGTGGTGGGTGGGACTCTGGTGGAATGACTACCTGAGCTCAGGAGTTTGAAGACAGCAAGGGCAAAACAGCAAAACCACAACTGAGCCAGAAAAAGAAAAAAAGAGATGGAGAAAGAGAAGGAAGGAAGGAAGGAAGGAAGGAAGGAAGGAAGGAAGGAAGAAGCAAGGAAGGAAGGAAGCAAGGAAGGAAGGAAGGAAGGAAGGGAGGGAGGAAGGAAGGAAAGAAGGAAGGAAGGAAGGAAGGAAGGAAGGAAGGAAGGAAGGAAGGAAAGAAGCAATGAAGGAAGGAAGGAAGGAAGGAAGGATGGAAAAGAAAGGAAGGAAGAAAGAAAGCAAGAAAGAGATGAAGAAAGAAGAACAAAGGAAAGGTGACAGGAGAAAGGTAAGGGGTAAGGAAGAAAAGCAAATGCCCAGATCCCTATCTTTACGAGGAGATATTGGCAGTCATTTGAGTCTCTGAATTGACTCTAGTCTTTGTGGAACGCATTTCTTCAATCTAGTCCGAAAACCTTGACCTTCAAGCTTTCTTACATTACCAGTGGCCCTAATTTGGGGTCGAGGTATGATAGCAATACTTTATTTTCTAATAGATTTCCACCCTCAGCTCTAAATTTTCCTGGGAGTTTTGTTTTTGCCATTGCTTTTTATTTATTTTGGTCATTAACCAGAACTCACAAACAGCTAAAAGTTTCCAGCCTGTATATAAATAAATTAAAAAGAAGCAATTTAAAAATATGGAAATATTTAAGCAAATTTAAATTTTCTGGAAACACTGATGGTTTTAGTAAAGATTTCCTTAATTCTGGTAATTTATTTAATAAAACTAAGTGTATTTTGAGGTAAATATGCACCTTAAAACTTTTGGCAATTGCTTTATAGAAATATATAACGTAAAAACGAATGAGGTGTTGTGGTTAGGATCTGGAGTGTCCCCCAAAAGTCTCACGTATTTTAATGTTATGGATTGTCTATGGAGCCATGTAATGTAGGTGGACTGGGGTCTGGCCTGGAGGGTTGGATTGCAGTTGTTGGGATTAGGGGTGTGTGAGTTAAGACTAAGGTGTGTGAGTTAAGACTAAAGGCGTGTGACTTAAGACAAAAGGTGTGTAGTGGCCACACCTTCGATACCCAGGTGCAGGAGAGACTAAGACTGGGACTTGAACTAGTCTCAGTGAATCTCACTTGCCTGTCTGTGATGTCCTGAGAAGCTGCCTCCTCCTCTGCCTCTGCTATGTACTTCAATTGCTGCCGGCCGCCCCTGAACGGACTGTCACCATCTGAAACTGTGAGCTAAAATAAACCTTTCCTTTCCTAAATTTGTGGGTGTCGGGTATTGAGTACAGCAACGAAAAAAGTAACTAAGACATGAGGAGAATGCTCAGTTCCAACTTTCAACACCAGGATGAAGTGTTTTAGACAGTTAATGGTACTGAATGACGTCACTGTTTGTCAGGTGCGTGCACATTCTTGTTGCTCATATATTGTAAACCGGTATTCGTTCACATTTGAGATTCCAGGGATACTTTATTTTAAAGAACTATGAAGATTTGTCTCTATACAGTTTATTTTGGAAAAATGACTTTTAAGGTCCATTTTTAGTTGGTTGTTACTAAATGCAAAATTTTAACTATAAATTAGACATAGCAGTATCATAAAATGTTGAACCCCTAATGCATGTAAATTTTATGACCAAGACTAAAAAAAAAAAAAAAACCTTAAAAATTTGAGTGAAAATTCATCCTCATTTGATCTCCCATTTTCTTAAGTCCAGTGGTTTTTATTGAACCTACAAAAAATAATTCCAGTCTTAAGTTAGTGCTCGCTAGGTACTGTAGTGAAATGGTATTATTTTATTGGTGACCTTCAGGCCTCCGAAATAATACAAATGCAATTACAAATAGGAATGCAAAAAAGGTAAAGATAAAACCAAAATTTAAAGGTTGTTAAATAATAAGGCATATATTTATCCTGAGTTTTGCAATTGCCAGTCATATACTAAAATAAATTTGTTTCCTTGTTAATATCTGTTTTGTAGTAAAAGCAAAGCACGTATGGCAGGGTTTCAATCATTCCAGTTAATTTTACACAATTAACAATTGCATAAATTTGATACTTGAAAAGAAAAAATAAAATTTTTATTAGCATTTATTTTTCAGTTCCAATGTGTAGTAGAAATAAGCCTCTTATGGTTTGGATTTTAAACGTCCCCAAGTAGCCACGTGCCAAAGGCCCTGTGGTGTAGTTGGAAGACCATAGAACACTCTGGATGTGGGATTTGGCAGACGGGGTTTAGGTCACTGGGACCTTGCAGGGGGTATTGGCCTTCCTTTCCCCTTTCTGCAGGCAGGCCTCCCCTTCCTTGCGCTTCCACCGTGATCTCCTGTGCTGTTTCCACCAGAGGCCCACAGCAACAGGCTTAGGGGAGGAGGACTGAATCTCAGACCAGGAGCCAAAAGTCAACCTTTCTTTGTTATAAGTAGGTTTTCTCAGATAGTTTTGTCATGGCCTTGGAAAGTCAACTAACACAGAGTGTTTCACACACAGAAACCTAACACAAAGGGAGCGTAAATGGGGTTCAGGACTCTGGGTCGTGTCACCAGGCAGAAATGCTGCAGATGTGCACACTTTGAAAGGTGCCAGGATTCCGGGCTTTTACTGCAGGCCAGTGACATCCAAGGGACACTCAGAACCGATTTATTTTGTGAAGACTTTGTTCTTTTCTTTTTAAGGCCCCTCTAGCTTAGCCAGAAAGTTTTCTCTCCACAGTGTAAGAAAGGTGAATCTCAAAGATGCATTCTTGAGAATGTGGATTTTGGTGAATTAACTTTGGCAAAAAAATTTTTTGAGACAGGGTTTTACTCTGTAATCCACACTGGTCTTGAGCTTATCACATAACCCAGGCTAGACTTGTACTCACAGCAATCCTCCTGCTTCAGCCTCCCTAGTGCCAGGGCTGGGATTACAGGCAGGCACCACGGTACCCATTGTATGTGGTGCTGAGGAACTGAATCCAGGCCCTTCCTTGTGCTTGCTTGGCAAGCACTGTAACTGCTGTGCTCTTTCTCCTACCCCGCCTTTGGAATTTTGAAGAGCTGGTCGTCTCTGTCCTTTTACATCCTACTTATTTGTTTATTAATAAGCGGTGAAGTGTGGCTGTAGATGTGATTCTCTTTCACGCCATCTTTGTTAGCTGATTGTGTTTCCAGGGGAGAAGTTCCTTCTCTGGAAAAACTGGTCTAAGAAGGAAGCAAAAGCAGAATCACTGAGTGTTGAGAACCTTCTGAGACCTTTGTGAGCACATGATTCATGGATGCTGGCGGCTCTGCTTCAGTGGACCTGCACCCTGGCTCCTGTGGTCACAGAACTCAGCCTACCTCTCCTCATTGTGTCACCTCTACTCAGTGGTTTTCTCTATCAATTCTGACATTAGCACCTAATAAGGGTGGCCCAAATTAACTTTCCCTGATGTATTATACAGTATTATTTTAGAATATTATTGATTTTTCTTACAAAATTACAATTTTTTGACAGGGTCTTTGTAGCTCATGCTAGTATTGACTTGATTATATGTAGCCCAAGCTGTCCATGAATTCTTCATCCTCCTGACTCAATCTCTTTCCTGAATGCTACAATTCCCGGTATGGGCCATTGTGCCCATAAATAAATCATACTTTAGATAGTTTGCCACCTGAATGTGATTTTACAAATGCAATAATTACCTATTTGAAGTTAAAATCATTTTTACACATGAATATATTGAGGATCAGTACATACTTGAAGAAATTTGCAAAGGTTCTATTTTGGATCTAATTTTTATAGTTAAATTTTGAAAACCTATCTTCTTAAGAATCATCACCTTTAAATTTTAGGCTAGTTTAAAAGTGGCAACACTAAATAAATGTTTGTTTGTCAAGTAGAGGTTTATGAATTTAAAAGGCAATTTAAATAAAATAATGGCCTAAATAAATATTAAAGGATAAATAAACTTCTAAGGCAAAATAGGAAAATCAGCTCACACATGTTTATTTTCAGTTTACCTGTTATCATTCCCTTTCAGTTTAAAATACTCTGAATTTACCTGCCTGTTATAAAGATTTGATAATAGCTCCTTTGCTAATATATAAGATATTGAATATCAAGACTCATATTTTTGATTTTTCTATTTTTAAGTACATACAAACTTTTCAAAACAAATCACTCAAAAATTGCACTTGATACTGACAATATAATGAGGATCTATATAAAATCAAATTTTGTATGGGATATTCCTTTTTTCACAGTAAACCTAATAAACAAAGTAGATGCAATTAACTTTATTACCACAATCTTCTTTTCCTTTTCCTTAACATTCATTATTTTAAGTTAGTATACAATTTATTAATTATGTGTATTTCAGCATTTTTCTATCTCTCCAGCTGGAATGGGTGCTCCAACAGAGCAGTGGCCTTTGTGCATTTCCTTTCTGATTCCTGGGCCATGGCATGTGGTAACTTTCAATAGCTGATTTTAAAGTAGATACTCAAGGAAGCAATAAGGATGGGAAGCTCAGATGTGTCCAGCGTCGTACACACAGCCCTGTGCTGCAACGAGCTGGTAGAATTTAATTACACAGTTTGAACATCTTTTTGAAGTAATAACGTATTTTCTGTGATCACTTTTCAAAGTCAAACTATCCATAACTACCAAATTGAGTGGTTACCCGCCTTCATTTTTAGAAAGGAGAGCTATGTAATATGCAGCAAAAATGATTTGGGTCTTTACCAGTCCTAGCCCTGTCAGGCGAAATTGACAATGAATTAAAATAGCTACATAATTAACTGATTTATTTATAAAACAGAAATGAGAGCAGGTTAGAAGAGAGCCCTCAGCTGGATATATTTTCTCGAGAAAGAAGAGCAAGAGAACTCCATGGTACGTCTGAGTTTTCCCACAAATGCTCTGGCACACGGTACCCTCTTCATGTATAGTCTTCTACAAACAGCAAGGTAAGAGCCCCTGACATGTCGTCTGTGTGCTGGTCTGCCTGCAGGGGGACAGGGAGGAAAGGAGAGACCTAGAGGGTCCAAACCAGAGCTGCATAGTGTGGGAGAAAAGGATCGATGGTGAGTGAATTGCCCAGGATTTTCACCAGTGTTTTATGTAACTCCATTAGACCTGAAATAAGAAATGTACTCTGAAATTCCTTTCCAAATGGGACTCTGATTTAAACATAAAATCATTCCTCAGGCAAAAAAGAAGCTGCCCAGAATAAGGATAAAAAGACCATAACCAGAACAATGAGTGAAAATTAGAATCAGATCTAATTTGTGGCATTGATTACCATATTTATTTGTACTTTTTTTCCATGAAAATGTTATTTTCATTTCCTAGGTGAGAAAGTTTAGGAGGAGGCTGGGCAGGCAGCTTTAGTTGTTTGTTTTGTAATGTGTAAAACACATTATAAGTTAGAAAGATAGCAATAGGGAAATTAGAATAGATAAAATACATTTCCAATTCAAAATAACATAAAATAACAATTAGAATCAAAATAAAATATTAGTGAGGAATGCTTATAAAACTAAAAATTGGCTATATAAAGAAAAAGAAATTTAACTCTTTAGAGCGAAATATTTTGAATTAGTTTAGAAGTGACCAAGAAACATTTTCCAGAAAACGTTAAGATTTATAAATATTAAGCATTACTAAAATGTCATGTTGGGAGTAAATAAATTACATTTCATATTATGTATGTTTAATTTGCTATGGGAGTCAAAATAAAAATTTTAATAGCAAGAGACAAGTTTATTTCTCTGCCACATAAAAGAATGCTGTAGGTTGGTAGTTTAGGACTGGAATGGTTTTGGATTGTCTCTGCAGGTTTTACTTCTGGACTTTTTATCCTACCATATTTAATGTGTGGTTTCCACGTTGTAACCCAATAGTGATTGTTGATCTCCTGGCAGTCTGCATTGTGGTCAATGGAGAGCAAGAAGCTTTCCTGCCTCGGGAGCAACTTCAGGGCTCTCTAGTGTTGCTCTGACGTGCATGGCCACATGTACATATGGGAAAACTTAGTGCACACATAAACAAAATAGTTGCTCTTTTATTTAAAATAATAACTGTAGACTTTTCTAACAAATTTTTACTTAGAATTTTTGATTGCAAAAATATTCAAAGGAAGCATACCCACCCCTCACCTGTTCCCAGTAAACTTTATCAAGTCACATTACTACATGACAGTTGTCACAATGAAAACTAACACTGACACAGTATTAACTAACTACCCACGCCTTTTGTTTGGATTTCACTACATTTCCACTATATTATTTTTCTATTCCCGAATGCACACTGCTGTTAGTGTTCCATTTTCTTGATATCTATAATTCTTTAACAATTTCTCACAGTTTTCTTATAGTCATAGTTTTGACAATTCAAGAAATACTGGCTGAGTATTTTGAAGAATGACCCTTGGTCTTGGGTTGCCTGAAAATTAATTTCTCCAAAATATAGGTTTGAGGAAGAGTATCATCAGATGAAGTGACTTCCTCATAATGTCACGGTAGAAAATCCATGACTCAGAGTCTCTGGATAATCAAAATACAGTAAAAATTTTTAAAATTTGATGTCACCTGATATATTTCTTATCTAGTTTAATAAGATATCTTAATTTAACAGTAGTCTTAAACAGTATAATACAAAAGTCAATTTTAATATGAATGATGTTAATAGCTAATGAAAATTGCATAATTCTTGAAAAAAGTTTTACATAGCCAAAAGCATCAAAAAATCAAAGGATGTGATGTTGCCTAGAATAATGATATGTCAAAGTGTACAATCTAAAAAGCTCATTGTCATAAGCAACATAGTTACTTTTCTTGCAATCTTTACTTCTGTGAATTTGCTTAGTAAAGTAGTGCAAAAGCATTTATTATAACCAGGTCAAAATATGATATATTAAAGTATTCAGATATTCACAACATTCTTCTCTTCATCAGTATCTTCATTGTCATTGTATAACTACAACTCTCATAGTCTCACTTCCCAAAAAAAAAATAAAAGTTAGTAGAAGATAACAAGAAATTAGATCGTGACTTGTCCAATTCTTTTTGCTTGCATTCGAATACGTAAACTGATGTAGTAATTACTGTAAGTTCACCTTTGTTGCAAAAATCAATGAAGAATAAAGATTTCTTTGATATCGGTGAATCAGTCAATGCTGTGATACCAAGCATCCACAACACATACTAGGCCATTTGTTGACACTACCATATGAAAATGAAAAAAAAATTGTATGATTATAAGGTAGTATAATCCATATTCAGTAAAAGACAAACTAAAGGTTTTTAAGATTAAGCAGAATCATATGTTTCCTTGAGCTAATGTGTGTCTTCATTATTAATACTCAACACTAAAACTATGCAAAAATCAAAGTAAAGCATAGTGGGCCCTGAAATAGTCATATTTTTATCTTCATTTTCAACATGCTCAGCACCTCAATAGTTTGAAATATGTTGCATTTTAAACTTCTTTGATAATTCCATTGCTCATCCATTTTCTCTGGTATGTTTTCATTCTAAATATCCTCCCAATAGGGCATGAAGCAAATGATTAGAGCCATTTTGATATTATACTTTCAAAAACACAAACATGTGCAGAAACATCTTCCCTTTTGTGGAGATAGGATAATAAAGAATATGTATAATCAATACCTCTTGGTACTATACACATAAATATATACAAATCCTTTTTATGAAAACTTTTATAGCTCTATGGATCAAACCCAGGACCTCAAATACAGCAGGCAGGTGCTCCACCACTCAGCTGCATCCCAGTGTTTATGTCTTTAGGTAGATAGACAATAGATATAGATCTATGCAACATTTGGGGGAATTAAGTCAGCTGTTAGAAAACATATGGGTTAGTTTTAAAAGCATAGGAGTAGTCACGTGAGATGTAATCATTCGCAACAATCAAAATTCTTTGGTCATTCATTATGAACCAATTCTTAATCTTGCTGTATATATACATGAGTCCAGTCCAGTTTTCTCACGAAAATACATAATTCTTCACGCTTTTTAGAGCTTCTGATTTCCTACGAGCGGATGTAAAAATCAGGAAAATTAAACTTTCATGACAGATTTTAAGAGCAGAAGTGTGTAATAGGAGCGCAGATACATCCCTTTTCAAGTTAAGGGAATAACGTAGAGCTGCCGGGTCTACAGCAGGGACTGCAGGCAAGGTGCCAGCTTCTTCTTCTCCAGCAAGCTCTCTTGGTCTCATACACAGGGTTACCTGCTTTGAAGAGTGACAAAGTCGCTGAACCAAACCTCTATCCAATACATACCCTTGCTGAGATAGATTGCAAGGAGATGTCATACAAGCACCAGAACAATTTGAGATTTTTTTTCTCAACCACATACTGCAACCCTTATGCTAACAGTCCTCAATGTAACCCGTAATGTCAGTATATCTTAGTAAGGTGAAAGGTGATCATAACATTTGCTGCAAACTACCATTTTAGTTCATTTCTAGATTAAATATGGGGCGTACTTGGAAAAAGGTTATTTGAGGATATATATTCTTTGAGTAACACATTTCCTGTTTTATAGAGGAAAGTGGACTGTTAATACTTGAGTTTGCACTGAAAATTGTAAGAGGCTAAAATACGAAATAGTTATGTATATTTATTTGTACTTGTATGACTATTTATGCATATTTTATGCTCTTAATGTAGCATAAAAATCTCCACCATTTGTTTATTTTGCTAGGTTCTAAGTTCTTCTATTTGCCACTTCTTCCTTTTACTATCAAAGGCATATTTTGAGGCTTAAGCTTTGATAAAAACAAGAATTTTGTTTAGCACAATGAGTCTAAAATAGCCCATCCACATTTTTCCAAATTAGAAAGACTCCAGCATTTCCATAACTGTGGATGCCAAAGGCAAACCGTGGGAACCACAGGAATTTTTGCAGTAACGACAACATGCCTGATCCAGAGTTTCCGAGTTAGTAGCACATATTTTCATTCTGTAAGATGTTTTGATAATGAGCTTTTTCATAGGAGGGCAGATATCAAGTACATCTTTCCTAAATACATCTGTCCCACAGCATAATTATATTCTTAAATGTAGGATTTTTTTCTTAAAATTATTAAACTTAAAAAAATGTGTCTTCCTTTAGTTCTTCAGAGAATATATTGTGTGAGAACCTAGTCTCAAGAAAATGAGTCAACACATTTACATCCATGCCGAGCATTCTGGACAGCCCACATGCATGTCATGTGTGGGAAAGCCCTGAAGCTCTGTGCATCGCTCCCTCCACAAACCTCTAAAGTAGACTACGGTCAGAGATTATGGCTTCCATCTAAAATGTCCCCCAGTTTCTCATGTGCACAATGCAGAGCTTTTGGAAGGGAATTATTCGATACTCATCCGTGGGTTAGCTCATTGATGAGTTCATAGTCTGTCTTTCTCTGCTTTCTGTCTACTATGGGCTGCGCAACTTTCCTCCGCCTTTCCTTTATGTCACGCAATTTCTGCCCTGCAGCCATCATATACAGACTCGTCCCTCCCAAACCATGGTAAAAAAATCAACTTCTTCTCCTTTGAAGGTCACGTCTCAGGTATTTTGTCCCATTGATATAAAAGTGACCAATACAGAGAACGAAGACAAAGCAGGACCAAACATTGCAGATACAGATTTAGGAAGGTTCTATGATTGTGTTGCTCACTTTCCCTTTGCTGGAATACAATACTTGACAGTCACAACTTATGTAAGGAAAGCTTTCTTTTAGTTCACGTTTCAGAGATTTCAACCTGTTCGTGGTCACCTACAAGTAGCAGGATAGGGGCTGGAGGAATGGCTCAGCAGTTAAAGCGCTTGCCTAGCAAGCGCTACGTCAAGCGCTGAGTACCTGAGTTTGATTCCCCAACACCACATAAGCTCAGCGTGATGGTGCACACCTGTTATCCCAGCACTCGGGAGGCTGAGGCAGGAGGACTGCCACTGAGTCCAAGGCCAGTGTGGGCTCCATAGTGAGTTCAGGACCAGTCTGGGCTGCAGAGAAAGACCCAGTCACAAAAAAGAAAGAAATATCAGAATAGTGAAAGGGCTGGCAGAGAAGAGCTGCTAACAACATTGCAAGAGGAATGAGCAGGGGAGAACTCAGGGCAAGAATGCGTTCTTTCAGGCTGTTCCCTCAGTGCTCCACCTCCCCCACCAGGCCCAATCTCCTAACAGCATATGACATCTATAAACAATCTCTAACACCCAAGTGCATGAGGCTTTGGAAGACATTCCAGATCCAAACCATTACAGTGATAAGTTCATTCTCTTTTCCACAAGGCCACAGAAGGTCATAAACATGTTTAGTTGACATAAAAATAGATTAGTAAACCTGCACAGCCATATTATTTTGCATAGAATTACCTGGTTGGTAGAGTGTGAGTTTCTTCCCTTTCAAAAATAAAAGTCAGCCAAACCAAATGATGAAGAACAAGCACAAAGGTCACTGTTAGGGCTTGGATGTGGACTGTCCGCCCAGAGTCCAGTGTGTGCGGATGTTGTGGGTTACCTCTGGACTCCGGATCTCACGTGCCTTTAGGAGGTAGGACCTGGTTGAGAGAACCAGACTACTGAGAGTGTGGTGGATCACTGAGAGTGTGAGGGAATCACTGCGGGCATGGCCGATTACCAAGTGATGATGAGAGCGTGATGAATCACTGAAAATGTGGCCGGGAAGGATATGATCTTGCACTGGCTTATCTTCAAGCCTGGTTCTTCCTCTTGGGAAGCCCTGAGCAGCTGTTCTCCATCAGGCTTTTCACCACTGCCAGCCATCCATGAATGGACAAGATTTTCTGAAACTATAAGCTTAAATAAGTCTTTTCTCATTTAGTTTGTGAGTGTTGAGCATTAGTTCCCAGCAACTGAGTGACCAAAAAGGCATGGATTCCTCATCAGGGAGAAAAGGATTTTTTAAAAGAGGGAAACGGGACCAATTAATTAAAACCTGTGACTTTGGAGTCAGAGAGTTTGTACATGGTGGGGCTACTTGTCATCTACAGAAAACAACAACTCCTGCCCTAAGGTTTTAATCAATTTATTGATTTCTTTCATTATCATATCTCCTCCACAAAAATAAAAACTCATTGAGTCTTACTTTTTTTTCTACCTACTACATAATACGTTTCTGCAGACAAATAATTCTCTAATGAATTATAATTTTTAATGTAAATAACCAAAAGCAAAAAAGTGAAGGAAGAAGACTGATGTCACAGTTTTCTCTGAGAAGTTCCTCATTAGAGACAAGAAGAATACTTGGAAGCTTCAAGAATGTCAAGGAAAACAAGTTCAATCATGTGATAGAATTTATTCATCTCTGTAAAGAAATGCATACTTCAAATGGCCAAAATTAATATATTCCTGATGTCTTTCTCCCTGAGGAAACATATCTGTCACGTTCATAATAGGAAGGATCTTAATGGAGGGACAGTTCATACGATTTCCCGTCCTCTGCTCACAAACTGCACCATCTTAAGTTCAAGTCTTACTTGAGCTGGTAGTCTTATTATTGGGAGGGAGTTGCATCTGTAGAGGAAGCAGAGATGCTATGGGAGAGAAAGAAGAGGTAGCAAAAAAATTGACCTTGAAGTCAAGATAGAAGTGAAAGTAAGATGGAGATCCAAGGAAGGGCCAGTGGGGATGGAGACAAGAGACTGGTATAAAACTTTTCTATTTTATCTTATTTTATTTTTGTAGCTAGACACAAAATGCAAGGGCTCTGTGCATGGTGGGTAAGTGCTATGCCACTGAGCTACTCTATGGTACAAGCACAGTTGTAGACAGAGCATACACACTCATCATAGGATGATACAAACTGTGATCTCCAGCTCAAGAGACCGAAGAACAGAATGTTTCTGCTGTGGCTTCCCTATGATGCCTCTCTCCATCTCTTCTTGCTAAACCCAAATTGTTCGACGGGAGGTGCGAAGCCACAAGAGCATCCTCAGAGGCCATTTTGGTCAAATCTTCCTGAAGCAGCTCAAGTTTACTTCCTATAAACACTCCGTCACATCCCTGCCTTCTTTCTCCTAAATCAAAATGTAATTTTAGGATTTTCCTCATGCCATGGACTTCTGTCTAGAGGCATTGGTGTCACTGCTCTCTGACTGACTTTCCTCCATCATACTTAGACTTACATATGCTACACTGCTATGTTTATTATTTTATGATTCTAATTTATTTGTTTTGCCTTACTTTAATTGATAGTAGTAACTGCACATGTTTCTGCGGCATATTGCAAACATCATGCCATATATACTGGACACATGCAATCGACATTGTGGAATGTGAGCAGACATTGGGAAATGATTAAATCAGGCTAATTAACATACCTATCAATTCCCATATTCACTTTTTTGTGATGGAGGCATTTTAAATTAATTTCCTTAGCAATCTTGGACTATACCCTCTGGCCTGTAGTCATCATTTAATTCCTTAGAAAAGAGGAATTCTACACCACTCATGTAGTTGGGTACATGGTGCTAAGTGACACAAACCTGCCCCAGAAAGATGCTGCAGGTTCTCTTTGTTTGTTTGTTTGTTTGTTTTCAACCTAAAAATAATCAAAGTCAGTGGAATGGAAAGTAGAATGGTAAATAAGTAACTGTTGGAAATGTATGTCTTTAGTAAAATGAGGATAGTTTTAGCATTTATTTATTTACTTAGTAGTCCTGAGGATCGACCCCAGGGTATTTGCACTGAACTAAATCCCAGCTCATCTTTTACTTTTGATTTTCAGACGCATCTTGCTAAACCGTTAAGTTGAACAGGCTTGGAATCCTCCTGTCTCAGCTTCTCGGAGTGCAAGAATCACGGCTCTTTGTTTTTGCCTGGGTTTTCAGCCTTTACTGTCTGTTATAAATCTTGCAATGCTGGTTTTCTTTAGATGTCCTGTGACCTACATCCCCTCCATTCTCCTGTGCTCCACATTACAAAGCATTCAAGGGCAGATTATCTATTTGTATTTTGTATCAGTGCTGACGAAAAAATACGCAAATTCTTGGTTCAAGCACACAGGGCTTCCACAAATATTTGCTGAGTGGATGAATGATTTCATTTACTAAAGGACAAATGCAAAATCTGTCTCAATTCCAAGTGACAATGTAATATATCATTACACCGTGAAGACATAAGGAAATACATGTGTGCTTGGCCATGGCGCCAGCACTCATGCACAAATTGCTGGGAACATACTACTTTCTGTAGAAGGAAAACAGATTGAGTACATTTCACATAAAAAAATACTTCCGAGATAATTACAATGCCAAAGAACCTCCACTACAGATGAAAAGTTTGCTTTATGATTAATTCCCTACATTGCACTATGAAAATCCTTTGTAAAGGCTACAGCTTGTCTTTACACTGTCCAATATTTTCATACTTATATGTACAGGATATGCATCTTTTTTGTTGGAAAGAAGAGAAGATCCCAGGCCCTCTGAGCCCCCAGCATGTGCTCACTGCCTCCCAGAGGGTGGGAGCATCCTGCCAAGAGAGCGCATTGTAAATCCTTGGGGCTCTTTAAGCTCAGAGAACAAAGGCACCAAAGTCCAAACATGACCTGATTCTCTGGCGTGTACCTTCCTTCCCCACACCTCCAAGGGCCTCTGTGCTGGCCCCGCCCTAAGGAACAGGCACAAACTTTGTCCTTATTGTAAAAGGTAATTGAGTTATTTAAAAAAAAAAATAACTTCAAAGCTGTGCCTCCTTGTTTTAATTTAATTCGTCACTTCTTTGTTCTAGTTATCAATAAATCAAGTTATAATCCCCTAAAAGCTTCCAAGAAACTCAGCGATTCAGTTTTACTATTCAGTGAACTTTCATGGTTTATTCTACTTTGGAAAGAAACATCTTCATATCAGCTTCATAAGTGGGCAAACCATTCATTTTTTTCTCACAACTCAGGTCCCATGACCCTAAGTAGAAATCTGTAAGTTACGAGGAAAGCAGCCGGACGGTGGGCTGTGTTCATGGATCTGCACCATGTCACGTTGCCAAAGATTAGTTTCAAAGGCTTGGCTTATTTTCCCCCCCCAAAAATCAACAACAACAAAAAAACTGAATTTCTGTAAGAGGCATTTGTGATGTAGGCATATGACTCACAAAAAGTTTAGGATCACAAGCTCAGGTGACAAGTTGCTCAGTTACACAGGTAGCTTACATAACTGTTTTCTGTTTACCCTCAAATGTTTCCCAAATCACTTCACCTCCATAGGCTGCTCAAGCACCATTTGAAACCGCCCATGAGGTCAGTATTTCCTACCACAGGATTAGTACCTCGAGAAAAACAGAGACTTAGCAAGATTGTCATAAAGTATTTCAGCATTAGTTTAAGTCTTTGTGAAAATGATTTGTAGGCAGGGCCTACGTTTTAGTTATTCATCACGGCTGTGGCAAAATAAATCCACACCTTAAGGGAGGGAGGATTTATTTAGCTCGCAGTTTCGGAAGGTCTCTCACCAACAGTCCCTTCAAGGGGCACCAGCAACCGCAAAGGTACATGGCAGCGACAGGCAGGAGAGCGGATCACCCCGAGGATGGCAGAAGCCAAGGGCAGCTTGCGGGACTCTAGCAAGGTCCGAGCCTTCCCAGGAAAACTCTGTAGCTGTAACAATGTTTCTTCTTCCTTCTTTTAGCAATTCCAAACTGCTATTTTGGCCACCCTACCTCCAGGGTGGGTGCCCCCCCCTTTACTTCCTGGCCCACAAAGTCAACAACACACACCTGAAAGTTCCGCTCTGGACCACCTTTCCCCCAATATCAACAAATCGACACATTCTTTCTGGGTCAAAGCCCAGTTTGCCCACTTCCGCTAGGCTCTACCTCCTAATAACACACTGTTCCAAGTACATGCGTGAAGCTCTGGGTGTTCACTCAAGATCCAAACCACAGCAGCCTGGTAGCCTGGCGCTCCTGAAAGCTGGGGCAGGATTGCAAGTTTGAGCCCAGATTGAGCAAATTAGTAACTAGAAAGACTTTGTTTCAAAATCAAAAATAAAATCCCCAGTAACACAAAAACAAAACAAGTTCGTAAGAACCTACTTTAGACTTGTTAATTTTTAAATATGTCTATGGCTGGGTACACACAAAATAGAGACTCTTTACAATATTAGAAAAAGTGAATTGATGGGTCTGATTTTTTGCTAGACTATAGGGTGTTGAGAATTACAGTGTTCTACATAGATTAATTGAAGAATAGTTTTGAAATTTAAAAATCAGAATTTTGAAATTTAAAAATCAGTCTCTCTCTTTTTTTTTGAGACAGGATCTTGCTGTATAGTCCAACCTGGTCTTGAGCTCACTGTCTAGCTAAATCTTGGCTCAAATTCATGGTAATCTTCCTACTTCCGACTCTGGAGTGATTGATTATAGCAGTATGCTACCACACCCAACTAATCTTTATGTAGTACGGGGGATTCGAACTCCAAGCCTTCTGTATATGAGGCAAGTGCTTTATCCACTGAGCTGCACCCCCAGCCCCTAAATTATCAATTATTATACCAGGAAAATAAATGAAAACAGAAACAATTGAGGGGTTATTAATAGAACTAATTCTCTGAAGGAAAGTTCATAGACAGAGACCTCCAGGTAAAGATTAGAAGTGACATGACAGGTCTTTGAGAAGCCACAAATGGATGACCTCTGGAGTGCAGCTGAAATATTCAGACTTAGACGAAAAAGAGCTTGTATTCTATTGTAGCCCTGGGGGGAGGAAGGATAAACAAAGGTAAGCATATACTGAGATTTGGAAATTTTTAGGAAAGTAAAGGAAATCTGTACCCGTTGCCTAAGAATCTGAAGAAAGAACTACATATTGCAATAGATGGTCCTTCTAGAAGAAGCCCTTTGGAGTCTAATAATGTACATGCAAAGAATGATGGAACTTGAAAAACCTAATATTGGAATTTTCCTAGGAAGTTCAGTGGTATCAGAGAAAACACAGATTTGATAATGTTTTCAGAAAAGAAAATTCTGTACAATGGATCAAAACTGAATGAAAAACATGTGAGTGCAAAGAGAAAGATATAAAAAATAAAAAGGAGAAAGGTCGCACTAGAAGGTCTTTCTGAGGTCAAATCTTAGGTATCAGTGATAAATGTATGCAGTGAAAATATAATAACTTTGGAGCTGGCATTGCAGAAGGCTCATAGTTCTGAGTGATGATGATAAAGATGCTTGAAACAGATCCACTAGAGAGGAGGTGAAGGTCACAGGAGAACAGGAGGTCAGGAAACAGGAAGCAGCGCGGCCCTGAGGGCACATCTACCAACTGCAAGCTGACATTGTCGAGGGAAGTGAGTCAGCTACTGTTAAAACTCAAAAATATTCGGTTAAAGGGGAAAAGCAGGGAGTAGAAGTCTTACAAATGACACACAGGCCCAATTGCTCATGCAGAATACGAGATCAAGAGAAGAACAACAAACCAAATAAAATTCTTGAAGAATGTTAGTCACATATTTACTGCAGTTTTATGTCTGAAGACAAGATTCCTTCCTCAGGGTATCAACTCTGCTATAGGATGATAAATGTCTAAATGACTCACAGTGTTAAAAATATCCAAAAAGAACAAATCACTCTTGGACTGAACAACTATGTGTAGAGGGAAGTGAATACATCATGGAGAAAAAATTAAGCTGCTTTATGATGAAGCTCACACTTGCATGAAGCTGGCTGTGCCCCATATGAATGTGGGATATTATTCTGATGGACTGGAGACTTAGGAACACTTCTCACCGTTTCACATCCAATACAACAGCATTGAAGACATTTTGGGGGAAGTGGCATGGACTGTGTTTGTCAATCAGCTAAGTACGCTGGGTTCAAGGAGAACTTGTGATTTTTTTTTTAATGTAAAAACCATAGTGATAACCCTAGTGCACTCCTTTTCGAGTTCCCACACACAATAGTTCAACAGGAAGCCATTATTTTTCCCATTGCTTCTAAATTTACGTTAATAGGTTTGAGTCTGGGACATCTCTCTTAAATCTGTTGAATTTATTTTTTCTGTGAAAATTTTCATAAGAAAATTCATCTTTCTGTGGCATGAACTACAAGTCAAGGATCACACAGTATCTACAAAACTTTTTCGGACTTTTTCTTTCAATATAAGAAAGAAGAACAGAGTGACAAACTTCTGTCACAGCAGATTTGTAATACTTTATGCTAAGTATTACCTCCAAAAGTGTGACTACCTAAAAGTTTTCAAATAAAATATAGACAGTGTTAGGATGACTATCTCTTTTGATCTCTTTTGGCCTCCATGGAGCCATGCAAGGAAGCTAGTGTCTATGTATAATCAAATATGTGGCATGATTTCCTTGGGAAAAAAAGGCAAAAACATCTTGTGTTTGGGTCTCTCATATCACAACGTACACTCTCTGCTGCTCTATTTTTAATGGCCTAGTGATCTAAGCAACTTATTTTATTTTATGTGAATGGATGCTCAATTTGAGATTATGTGGGTGTTTATTCTGCATAGTTACATTTTTGATTGACGGTTATAGTTTAGTAATAATTTCTTTTTAACTATTTTATATGATAGATTGAATATTACTTCATACTATTTTTAAATTTCTCATTATAAGATTTCTAGGTTAACATGTCTGATAATTATCTTTTAAAAATGAGTAAATGACTGAAGAGCCCAGGCTGAACAGACGCCATGGCAGGCTTCAAACTTACCATAAAAGTTACTAAGTTTTGGCTTCCTGAAATAGTAAAACAATGCTCAAGGCTGGAATAGCCTTGAGCCACTTGGTTACCTAGTTACAGCCAGTCAAAAAGGGTTAAAAAAAAATCTGGCATTCCTGAGATCTGAGGCAGAGTCAGGAAACTGTAGATAGTTGCCTAGCTACAACCCACCAATCACTGGATGCCCTTCCAAATCCCACCTAGATCATTAAAACATGTCTTACTATTGGTCACTTTCAAAAGACTTTCTAAAATGATGACTGGGTTTGCCAAATGCCCTGGATACTCTGCTAAAGTTAAGTGGTCAACGCTGTCACTATGGGGGCTGTATACTTATCATTGGTTCTATGTAAAATGGTGATGTACCTATGTCACATTTCCTGTAACCACCCCTTCCCCTATCTCATAAAAACCCTGCTCAGCCTTTGTTCTGGGCTTTCTGGACAGATCCACAGTATTGGTGAATTCTGAGGAACTGTGATTGAGCCCGAATAAAAGTTCTTTGTTCTTGCATGGGTTCTTGCTCTGATTATCCGGGGCTCCCCAAAATCTGGGCATAATAGGGACTAAGAACCAAACCATACTACTGAAATCATTTTATATCTGAAGCCGTGGATTCATAACTTTCTGCTTTTCTGTTGCCCATCTAAAAGTTTTATGATGTTCTTTGAAAATATTTAATAATTGTTAAATATTAATAACCATTTTCAAACATTAATAGCTAGTATTGAATATTAATTTTGTTATTAATAATGCATTAAGTAAATATTTACTATAATGTAGGACTTTGGGTAAATTTTTTCTTTGCTCCAATATCAGAAAGATAATTTTTTATACATTCTTTATTGGATTTCCTTTGATTTTTAATTTTCTATCCCATTTAACCCTTTGAGTCATCTCTAGTTCACCCTTCTGTATAGAACGGAAGAGAAAAAACAGAATTTTCTCCATGTAGCAGTATAATTTTCTAAACAATCTACTAAAATATTTTTGTTTTCTTTTCAAAAATTGTGGAACTAGTATGATTCCAAGTCAAGCTTTCACCTGTGCACCAGTGTGTCTCTGGCCGCTGGTCGTGTCCCTGTAGGTGTCTGGTCTTGCAGGGAAAGCCCACGTGGGGTGTTCGTTGCCATATCCCGGTAGAAAGTTGTGTTCTCTTATAGCAGGTGCCTTCTTTCTGACCTTCTTTCAGAAATTCACTTAGTTAAGGGAATTTATTGTTCTAAATGAGTTTCAGAAAATTTTTGTTACATTTCACAAATCCTTTGTGCTAAACGTGAAACAGGCATTTTATGGGTAGGCCTGAGTTTTAGTTGAGGAGCTCCTCTACTTCCTCATGGACTATTGCTGAGACATTTCCTTCTTCTAAATGATAATGGAATATCCTAATGGCAGGAGTCAGGAAGATGCCATTACTGGAGCCACAGGCATTAGAGCTCCAAATTAACTTTAATGGGGAAGTGTTTTGTCTTATTTACACAGTAAGAGCTGCTGGCTTTCCAAGGCTCTGCTTGTATTTGATAGACAGGATGAGAAAAACTTGAACTTTTGGAAACAAATATATAATTGCATTTTCTGTTTTCTAAGTGTTTCTTTCTTCTTTTTTTACTACTTTTAAAATATTACTGATTTCTGATTCTTTGATTTTCACAGTACTATCTCTACTGAATTTCAGTCTTTAAAAGAATCTACATATACTAACTAATCTTTGATTTAAAATACATTAGTAAAGTTATGGTTAGAATGTGAGTCACTCCACCTAACATTCCAATGAATTTCAGGCTTTAATATTAATATTTTAAGTGAATTACATTTGGGCAAGCATTTTAGAAAAAGTTTGAAGAAAATGGTCAAAATTGCCTCAGGATAAAATGAATCAGCTCTTTGTCTTATAGTTAACAAAAAATATTCAGATGTAGTCACACATTTGTAGAAAAAAAAAAGGAAAAAAGGGAAAAAAGAAATTGAGCTGTTTGCTTGTTTCTTGCTAACTGTTTCCCTACAGGAAATCATCAAGTAAATTGTTTTTTTTTTATGGATGTTTTCGTTATCAGTAGCTTTTTCTGCCAGTGCAAAAGTTTAGTTCTATTTTTATTTCCACATAATGCATTAATATTAACGTACATATGTGTGTATAAGAAATATAAAATTATATGGACAAAAGATAAATTATCATAAATTCTATGTAACCAATACATGACCTGTTTCCCTACAGCAACAGACTTGTACCATTACTTTTTATGATCATCCTTTCACTTGTGCCCAACAACAGAATGGTTGGCAGCGGCCTGAGTAGCCAAAGGCTCTAGGAGACAAGATAGGACTTTTCCCTTTACTGAAAGTCTATAAAATTGGTAAACAAAACAGAACAAAAGAAAACACAATTTGAATGACAAAAACTAAACGGGAGGAAAATTGGTCCTTCTTTTATATTTTGAATTTTAATTCTTTGCACGGCAATATGAACTTGGAATGCTATTACACACGCATGGCAAGCAGCACGTAACGATAAGAACTCTACTAACTGAGGATACAAGTACCTGGCAGTTAATGAATTCATCTCCTTCCCTCCCATTTTCTTTAATATGAATTTTCTGACTTCATAGCTTCATATTTAATTTGTAAATTATTTTTTTCATGGTGTAGAACAATTGCTTTTTATTTAGAAACATAGAATAAAGTGGTAAAAGCTCTCCATACCCAGGAGGGGGTGCCCAGGGAGTTGCCCCTTATATTTAATTATTTAGAGAGAAAGCTCTTACCTACTTCATCTGGGTTTTCAAGCTTTTATCTTTTACCCGCACTGTACATGAAACTGCTTTTACATCAGACACTAATGATTTAGAATCACCAAATTCAATGATCTAATTTGCCTTTGGACACTAATCAATCTCTGAAGGCATTTTACGCTGTTTAATTTGAGACCCAATCCATTGCTTAAGATCCATTACTGAAGAAAGCACTGGGCCAAGTCCATCCATTTTATTCCTGCAATATTTCTTTCCCCGTGCTTTCCTAATTCCATGGAAATAGCTTGTCCCGAAACTCACCTTAACCTTTGCAGAAATCTCCCAGCAGATATTATTTTATTTCCCTTTACTCTTCTTCCTTCTTGTAACAGCTCCTAAATAATATTGAACTACAATGATAATATTTTCTGCAGATTTTCACTCAAGGGTTAATTTTAGATAATGAATTCAGTAATTCAACACTTTCTTTGGAGAAAATGCTTGATGCAAGCAATCCAACCTGTATTATCCCATTTTTATTATCAATACAGTTTAATTGCATGTGTTAACGTATTTGAGTGCCTAAGTCCTACATAGATTAGATCTGCTTCTTGTCATAGTAAGGTGACCTTTGAGGGAAGAGAGCTGTCTGTGGCCTCCAGATCTTAGCTCAGGTTGAGTATCCGTTATCCTTCATATTTTGGACAAGGAGGGTTTCAGGTTGGAGATTTTTGTAAGTTTTATATTACTGTCATATACATAATGAGATATCATGGAACCCAAATCTAACATGAAATTCATTTGTATTTTACATATGCCTCGTCATATTTCTTGAAGATTAATTTTACATAGCATTTTTAGTGTTCCTGCGTTTTGACTGTGGCCTGTTACAGGAGGTCAGTGTGCTTTTTTCTTATTTGGGAATGTCATGTCTGCGCTGAAAAATACCACCTCTGTATCCCTATCTCTGCACACCAGTGTCTCTGAACCGAGCGGCTCTTCCATTGTCCATTCTTCATAAAGATAACACTGAGTTGAATGATACCCTTGATTGTGGCTTTGCCTGTTGCTCATTTATAAGGAAATTCTTGCAGGAGTTCTGTGGCAACGTTCACGTTAGTGAGGCATTTTGCACCCCTCGATGGTGGGCAGAGGTCCTACCTATCTAGTCAATTTGTTGGCCCTGCATGGGGCAGGTCGACATAGATATATATATATATATATATATATATATATATATATATATATATATACAAAATTTAAGGTTTACAATGGAGTTGTTGAGCATTTTGTGCACATATGCATCCTGCCAAGGACACAAGGGCTTTCCCACCCTCCTTCTGTCCCTCCCCCTACCTTTCCCTCCTTCCCTTCACCCCCACCCTACCCACCTATTTCACTTTGTTTTTTGCTTTAAGTTCCAACTTTATGGGAACACAGTGAAAACTCTCTAATGGCACCTGAGGCCAGGCAGCTTAGCCTTCGCTAAGGCATCTGCTTCCTAATTTCTGGGAAGACTAGATGGGCTATGGGCTGTCACATGGCACTCTGATTCGACATCAGTTGCCCCCACAATGGCCTACTCATCACCTGCCATTCTCCATTTCCCACTGGGCACGTATAACGTCAGGCCTCTGGACACTGCCCAACTGTCAGTACAGGCTGCTACCAACTAAGACCCTTGAGTTGGTACCATCCATACCACTCTTGACTCAGCTCACTGGGAAGTTTTACCTTTTTCTCTCTCCAGCCACGTGGAGCTGATTTTCATTTATATTGCTCTAGCCACTCATTCTGGTTCGGTGCCCCTACTGGTGTCATCTGCATGCCAGGCATCTAAGGGGATGGGTGGTGTTCCTTCCAGCATTCTGCCGTGACTGCTGACTAAATTACTGGGAGAAACACAATGATTTGAAATGATACTTGTCCCAGTGCAACCTGCCTGGCACTGGCAACTTGGATCACAGATAAACCGTGGTGCTATTAATATGCATGCCACCTTTGTAGTGTTTGATTTGGTGCCATCCTTGAAAGAAGTCTGGCCCAAAGAACTTTAGTCCACCCATTTACTGGACAAGTTGTTTTCATTGTCATTGAGGGAAAATTCGCGATGCATTTTGCCTGTTGCGAAGCTTTGCACACAGCTGGCAGTAACTGCTCTAATGCTGCATACCAAGCTTCCGCCCCTTGCCAAGACTCAGGACAAAACCCTAGTGGAACTGTTTGCTTGGGTTGTTTTTGCCATAGCCTCTAAGCACAGCCCCTTGAATATCTTGTGACTTCTGACATAAAGGACTGCTTAGCTTGTCCTACAAGCCTAGAATCTCCTATGTGATGATTAAGGGAAGAACAGTTGGCTTTCGTGTAGAATAGCGATGACTGCGAGTTGAAAACGATGCAGGGGCAGGGGCAGGAGGAAAGTTGGAGACTGGATTTGATGAGTGTAGATTGTACGCATGTGTGCATTATTGCACCAAACTCTGTTAGCATGTCAAATAAATATATGTATGTCAAATATAAAAACAATTGCTGTCATGGTTTGGACCTGAAATTTCCCCTCAAAGCCTCATGTGTTTGAAAGGTGGTTTGATGGCGGGGTTACTTGCACAGTGGGTTCGTCCGCTGGCATCCTGTGCTGCTGGTAGGAAAGCCTGGCCAGAAGGGGCAGGGCACTGGGCATGTCCTAGAAGGCAGATCTTCCCTGCTAGCCTCTCACTTTGCTCTCTCTGCTGTCTCGCTCCCATGAGATGAGCACATTTTCTCTGGCAAGGACTCAACGGTGCTCCTCTTCCATTGCCAGCTGCCCATAAGTATACTGAGACGTTCTGAAATGTGAAACAAAACAAACATTTCCTTCCTAAAGCTGTGACTATTTGGTATTATGTTCCAGCAATAAAAATGTGATTAAGACAGAAATTGTTACCAGAAAAGCCATTGTTATGACTTTAGCTATGCTGTCTGGATGCCTTGGAAGTGGTTGACCTGAGTTTGGAAAGATGTGAAGATATCAACCAGAAAAGCCTTAGAATGCTGTAAGCCAAGCTTGATGGGAGATTCTAGCCTGAGCCAGGGACCAGAAAGCTGATAGAGAGGCAGTTCAGGAAGGCCAGGATCGGGAGGTTTCGGCTGGGAAGGTGGATTTTATTGGTACTTGGCCTAGAAACTGTGCATGCTACATTATGGCAAAAAGGATGTTGGCAGTTTGCTTATATCCTAAGACTTTGTCTGAAACTGAGATTAAGTGCAGTAGACTAATTAATCTTGGCAGAAAAATTTTAGGCACCCCAATGTTTAGGTTGTTACCTGAACTGGTTGCAGCTTTTGGCTAGCTCTGAAGCACAGTGGCTAATAATAGAGCAAAAACATATAAAGGCATGCAGATTTGTCATAAATAAAATGCCTACAAAATTTTCACAAATGATGACATGGTTATTGAAAAGATTAACCTCAAATAGGAGTTAAGCACTTGGCATCTATATAAAGGGAAGATGCTTTGAGGGATCTGTATTAGTCTGGGTTCTTACAAAAGGCAGAATTCTGTACCAGTTTCGGGGTACAGAAATTATAATAAAAAGGAACTATTTGGAAGGCTTACAAGTTTGAAGACAGAGATAGTCCAGGATGGTGCCCTACATGTGTAAGAGCCGGAGGGTCCGATGGCTGCTCTGCTCAGCTGTGAGGTCCAGAACTGCAGGAGAGCCAGTGAGAGTCTGCTGCAGATCTCAGTTGCTTCAAGAGCAATGACGAAGACAAAAGACTGAAGACCAGTGGCTGAAGATTGGCTATGGTAAACAGGCACAAGCTGAGACTGGAGTGAATCTGTGATGAACATTCATGGCATGTAGCAAGTTGATGTCAGTAGATAATTGTGAAGGCGAGAGCTTTCTCCGAGGGGGGGAAAAACTGTAATAATCTTTCTTCTTCCTTACTTTTATACAGTTAAGTTCCCGGTTGGGCCTCCCACATCTGGGTAAGCATTCTTCCCTTATTTGCCACAAATTACTCACACTTTAATCCAGGCTAATTCCTAACAGCCTGATCCAGGCTAGTTCCTAATTGCCTCATCTAGGCATGGCTCCTAAACCCTAATCCAGGCATGGTTTCTGGTTGCCTCACATTAACATAATCTCTCCAACAGTTACAGTGTCTCAGAAATCAGCAATACCCCAGCTACCAGTTCCAGGGTGCAAAATCAAGGCCGTTGCTTTTGAAAGAGAACACCAGGGTATTCTGCAGGGCTACCCAGGAAGGTAAATTCACAAGTTCAACCACTTAAGAACTCAGAGGCCACTCTATTCAGAATCCAAAAAATACCAGATTGCTGCTCAACCCAGAAACAGACATTAACATTACTTATTTAATAACGCCTCTTGTATGATGAATGCAAGGGTATGGGATCAGGGAGGCTGACATCCGGATTTCAGAAGAAGGCCTTTGAGGCCAAGGGGTGTGTCCCTGAGAGCACAGTTCATAAAGGTGTCAGAGTGAGGCTAAAATGTAGTCGAGCCCCTGGGAACTTAGAGATGCCAGGAGTTACCCCCAAAAAAGAGGGCTTGATGTTTGCATCAGTCAATGCCATAGAGGTGAGGTTGGCCACCTAAGGCCTTTTATGCTCCTATCTCGTCATAGCTTGCCTAAGATGCTGGACACAAAGATACAGGTTTTGATATTTTTCCTGCTGGATTTAGGTCTTGCTTTCATCTGGTTACTTTCTAGCCTTTTATTTGTCTTTTGGAATGGGAATATTTACCCTGTGTCCCTTGCATGTTGAAATGTTTAACATTTTTCTCCCGACAGGAGCTCATAGCAGAGAGTTTGTCTTGAGTCTCGAGGGAGATTTTGGAGTTGAGTTTTTTAGTAGAGGTAAAACTGTTCAGAGTTGGGCAACTCAGAGATATTCTAAATACATTTTTCACATGAGGTGAGATGAATATGGTTTGGCTCTGGAATGTCCTCCCAGAGCCTCATGCATTTGGATAGCCGATTAGATCGTTGAGTTAATTCTTTCAGTGGGCTAGTCCATTGACTTCCTGTCTGTTAAAAGGTGTGGCCTGGCCAGAAGAGGCATGTCACTTTGCCATGACTGGCAAGGATCCACCTCTCTCACAACCTCTGACTTTCTTTCTGTTTTGTTTTGTTTTGTTTTGTTTTGTTTTGTTTTGTTTTTATCACAAGTAGGTAAACAACTTTTCTCTGGCCAGCTCCTCCATAATGCCCTCTACCATTGCCAGCTGCTAATGAGCTGACTGAGACTTTCTGAAACAGTGAGTTGCGATAAATCTGATTCCCCACCAAGATGAGAATGCCAAATATTGTGTCCCAGGAATGAGAAAGTAAGACAATTTTTTTAAAGTTTTGAATTTCTGAGCACTTCAGATTTTAGATTTTCAAATTGGAGATATTCAACCTGTTCTGAGAAGTTATTTTAAGTTACATATATGGAAAGCATCTTAATAACTCATAAACGTGAAAACCTTCTCAAAAATGCATAGTTAAAATTTACGCTTTCTGCCTTACATATTGAAAAACGCTGCAGTGAGAGCGTGTGTCCACCATTTTTTATTTACATCTACCAAGGTTGAATCATTTCCTCCTGCAACCTAAAGTATAAAGATGTTTGCTTCAAGGATAGCTGTATGCCTGCTGTGTTGGGGACTGATATTTTTTTTCCAAAAATGTTTCCCTTTGTGGAATTTCCTGAAGTACAACTTAGCCTTAAGCTTTGCCCTATACCTGCCTTACTGTAATCCCAGTGATAGACAAGAGTACCCTTCGCTTGTGCTCATCTCCACCCGTGTATCCAGTGATTGTATGATTCACTGTAAGCCTTTTTCCCCATCATTGTACCCTTTCTTTCCCTCTGGGAAGAGACCTCTGCATGGGCCTGCATGGCCAGCTCGCCCCCTCTTTCAGCAGGTGAACCCATGTAGTCAACCTACATGACCTCTAAGCAAAGAGACTTAGAGTGGAAAAGCGCCCCATGGATTTGTTCCAAAATGCAACACACAGTGATGAAAAGTGTACTTATACAGGTGAGGGATGCAGTAAAGTCTCAAGAGCAGAAATCTTATTTGCAGGAGAAATTTGTTAGTGAAGAAACTGAATGTTGTACCCTTTGTTTATTTTGTAGTTATTACTTGAAAATTCATGATAATCCATGTCAATTATGTGGAAAATGAACAAAATTTAGACTAGAAGGAAATATACCCATATTAAGAGTTAGAAAACAATTTTAGTATTCTTTTTAATATTTTACAATTAGGCTAGAGGAATTCTTCAGTAGTTAAAACACTTGCTTAGCATGCCCCAGGCCCTGAGTTCAATTCCCTAGCAACACATTAACTGGGAATAGTGACACACTCCTGTAATCCCAACATATGTGAAGCTGAGGCAGGAAGATTGCCTTGTGTTCAAGGCCAGTTTGGGCTACAAAGTGATTTCAGGACCAACCTTTGAAATTTGTTAAAATTTTCTACAGTTATGGGTTGCTAGTTTCTCATAGGAGCAGAATATTCACTTTGATCAGATACTATTAATAAAAAAGTGAATTTTATATAAGTTTTGATAATTCTCCCAAGGGCAGTTAAATACTGTATTAATTTAAATTGCTAATCAATTTATGTATTTTAATGGATATTTTGAGAGCAGAGTTTGACTTCAAAAATATGGAACATAACACTGAAACTTTGTTAATATTCATGAAACTCTTATACAGAAATATTTACAAACAGTGGGAAAAAGAATTTTAACATATTTCACTATTAATGATTTATTCAGTTTATCAATATTTTACATATATTTATATAGATTTATGTAAATATGTATATGAGTATATATATTTGCTCAACTAAATTATTTTCCAGGTATGTTATTGAGTATAAACAGTCAATTGAACTACTATAATGAGTAGATAAACTTTTGGCAATAAGAATTTGTGTCTTACTATCGATCAAGTTATTTTATATTACTTTTACTTGATTTCATATTATATTTCAACTTAAAAATCATTAAATATATAATATTACAATATTTTAAAAGGTTAATATAACAGAGAAAAAGAAAAAAATTGAGATCATACTGACAGCAATAAAAAATCATACTAACCATAGCGATTTTGAAAAATACTTATTCTTTTGTGTATAATTGCTTTCGAGCTTTAAGAATAATCTGGGTTTTTTTCTGTCCCACCCTGTGAAATAATGAAATTGTGGATGATGAAGCAAGATGTAGAAAAAAAGAGAACAGGTCTTCATTAAGAAGCAAAGTTGGGTGAGCTCCCACTATCTGGGAGGGGCTCCTGAGTGGGTTCCCCCTGAATAGAATTTTAAATATTATATTTATTTAAGAATGAAGTTTGAAAGTAAATAGACTTTTTATTTTGTTAATTTTAGTAAGTCTTTCTAAGTCATATCTCTTTCAATGTTTTTTTCTTTTCAATTATTGTCTTCTCTCTCCCAATGAAATGTAATTTTAAAATTAATCACTGTGGTTTAAGAAAAAATACGTAGTACTAGTCATATATTTTGCTTTTTATTTGTTATCCTAATTTAACATCGTAAGTCCACATTTTTCAGCACATATCCCAACTAACTTGAGTTCCATTTATTCTACTCTTCAGGTGACAGATCACTTCTTTCTGGCACTCATCTCCTCAAAATGTCGTGACCCTTTCTATATCAATGGTATGACAATATTAGTGCCTCTAATTTATCTAAGAAGATAGATATCATCTTTCAACTGTTTCATTACTTGCTTTATAAGAGAACCTCTCAGAACAGTGAATAATGTTTCAACAATTTGCTGATTGATTAATTTTACTGACTAAATGAATAAGAACTGGTCTTGGCTGTTTTAATTTGAGTCCATAATTTTCTTTTTAAACAAGTAAAATTAACCCATCTTTGCAGAAACTTTCATGCAATGTTTTACATATCATTTACATCCCCAAAAGTCAGAAATAATAAAATTTTATCTTCCCTGATTGAAGTGACTAGTTCCACCAAGAGTCAGAGATCAAATAGATATATGATTTCTACCTTTTCATATATCAAATCTGTAAATAGAGTGTATCCAAATGCATACACTGGAAAAAGGATAGCCTCTTCAACAAATGGTGCTAGGAAAATTGGATATTCACTTTCAGAAGAATCAGTCTAGACAAACACCTATCACCCTGCACCAAAATCAAAATAGATCAAAGATCTATATATCAAAACTGAAACACTGAACCTTCTGGAAGACAAATTAGGCAAAAATTTAAAAGGCAAAAGTGTAGGCAAGGACTTTCTTAATAAAACACCCAAAATTAAAGAAATAGTCCTCAGAATTAATAAATGCGATTATTTCAAATTAGAAAGTTTCTTCATAGTAAAGGAAATTATCAAAAGTGTAAAGGGAGAGCTGACAGAATGGGAAAAAATATTCTCCACCTACCCCTCAGATAGGAGACTGCTAGCTAGAATATACAAGGAACTGAAGAAAAACAGAACCCTTAAATTCAAAGACCCAATTGAAAAATAGGCAACAGAAATGAATAGGTAGTTCTCAGATAAAGAAGTTCAAGTGGCCAGAAAATGTGTGAAAAGATGTTCAACGTCATTGGCCATTAGAGAACTGCAAACCAAGACATCACTAAGGTATCATCTAATCCCAGAAAGAATGGTATGTACCAAAAACTTGAACAGCAATCAATGCTGGTGAGGCTGTTGGGAAAAAGGAAACATCTTACCCTGCAGATGTGATTGTAAACTGGTACAAGTACTATGGAGGGCAGTATGGAAATTCCTCAAAAGGCTAGAAATAAATATCCCCCGCTATCCTGCAATACTTCTTCAGAGAATTTTTCCAAAAAGGTTAAAAGTATCATATAACAGAGACACAAGTATACTCATGTTTGTAGCAGCACAACTAACAATAGCTATAATAGCTAAAATGTGGGAGACGCCCACATACCCATCAACAGACCAATAGATACATAACTTGTGGTACATGTACACAATGGAACACTCCTCGTCTGTAAAGACAGAAAGGTTGGAGGCTTTTGTAGGTAAATGGAAGCAACCTCAGACCATCATGGTCAGTGGAGTGATTCAGACACAGGAGGCTAAATATTAATGGCTTCTCTAATATGAGAAAGCAAACAGTACAGTTATTTCACATAAGTAAATGGGATAGTGGGAACTAATGGGGAGTGGGAGGGTGTGGGGGGTCAAAAAGCGAAAGAGGAAGTGTTTGTAATTTTGACATGATATATGTGCATAAAATACTCAAGTTCAGTGTAAACATTATGTATTGCATATATGCATAGCAATAAAATGGAGAGAAAAGCTAAAAAATAAAATAAAGTCTGTAAATATTGCCTAAAAGGACTGGTTTCAACATACCGAAGATTGATCTGCACACTTTAAATGGGTAACTTGTATATTATTGACTTATATTGTCATTAAGCTATTAAAAAGTATATCAAATAAAAACTGTACCAAGCAGAAGTAGTAGGGCTGTGCCCAAGGCTGACAGTGAGAGGGAGGTCAGGTGCCATTCTCAGCGATCCTCTGTGCCTCTGAAACTTTGTTCTGGTACTGTAAAGTAGAAGCACTGAGGTTATGTTACATTATCCCTACAGAGTTTGAATGATAAATCACAAATCAGCTGTACGTTGTTGCTCAGGTCCCATGGAACTCTATGGGTCAGATGTTCAGTTAAGTACTTGCTTTGTGTATTGGTTATCTTAATATTCTATATTTTTGAGAGATCTCCATACTGCTTTCCAGAGTGGTTGTACGAATTTACATTTCCACTAGCGGTGCAGGAGGGTTCCTTTCTCCCCACAGCCTCATCAGCATTGATTACTATTTGACTTGTTGTTATAGGCCATTCTCTCTGGAGTGAGATGGTATCATAGCGTAGTTTTGATTTGTATTTCTCTTATGGCTAGAGATGTTGGGCATCTTTTCATGTATCTATTGGCCCTTTGTACTTCTTCCTGAGTGAACTGCCTCTTCATTTCATTTGCCCACTTTTCAATAGGATCCTTTATTTTGGTAGGCTTACTTTTCTTCAGCTCCCTGTATATTCTAGTTACGAGCTTCCTATCTTTGATCCAGTGACACCCCTTCTGGGAATATATCCAAAAGAGGCCAAAACAACACATAACAGACATATATGTATACACATGTTCATAGCAGCACAACTAACAATAACTAAAATTTGGAAGTCACCAAAATCCCCATCAACAGACCAGTGGATACACAAACTGTGGCATTTATACACAATGGAATACTACACATCTATAAAGTCTAACAGCATGGAGGCTTTTACAGGCAAATGGAAGAAGCTTGAGAACATCATGCTTAGTGAAGTGAGTCAGAAGCAAAAGGTGAAACATCGAATGGTCTCTCTGACATGAGAGACCCAGAGCACAACTGTTAAGGAACTTAAAAAAAAAAAAAAAACGAAGTGAAACAGGGGAGTAGGGTGGGTAAGGGGGAGGGACAAAAGGAGAGTGGGAAAATCCTTGTCACCTTAACAAGATATGTATGTGCACAAAATGCTCAACTTCATTGTAAGCCTTAAGTTTTGGACTTAAACATGTCAATAAAATCGGGAAAACCCCTTTTTTTCAGTAAATGTTGACATTATTGTTTTGGTAAGTGAATTAATGAAGTGAGTTTTCTATTTCTTTTCTTTCTTACAATTTTTGTCTTATTGTGAACTTATTTTTAATATTCAATCTAAACGAGAGTTTGAATCTTGAAAATAGGAGAAAATTTAAAATTTGCCAGCATTTGTAGCTTAGGTATGTGTTTAAAAATGTCTTCTCTATCAAAATAACAGGCCAGATAATTCAGATAAAAAGCATACTGTGAAACTGATTGAATTGGTGTCCTTTTGCATTTTATTGCAGCCTCTCGAAAGCACCGATTCCAGCCTATTACAACAGCAATTGATTTAGGATTGGATGAAGTGACAGGAAGCCATAATATTATAAGTATATTTTCATATAGTGGTATTTTCAAATTAAGCTTGGATCTGTTGTACCCAGTGATTTTGCTTCAGGCAGATGCTCACTTAATTTTCCAAAGACATATTTGAGAGGAATTTATTGTCATGTAAACATACTTATGGAAATAAAATTAATTGCTTTATTTTATGCTGTTATTATGATCCCTTTATGTTTAGGAAATTAAGGAGTTACTAACATTAGAAATAAATTATCAGATCTGAAAATAAAATGTCCAGTGCTGTAGAAGGGTGATGTGATAAGATTAAAGCTGAGAAGGGTATTCAATTTTGTAAATGTTTTCTTTGTCTATCTGCTGCATAAATTCTAGAATACATTAATATATAAACAAAAAGGAAAAACATATGTGCACACAATAATGTTAACTAATAATAAAGAAAAAGAGAACAATAACATAGTGATTTTTGTCTTATACTGGTAGTGAACATTGTGGGGGTTTTTGTTTTGTTTGTTTGTTTTGTGTGTGTGTGTGTGTGTGTGTGTGTGTGTGTGTGTGTGTGTGAGACTTTCTGACAGGGTCTGGCTCTCTAACCCAGGCTGGTCATGAATTCACTATGTAGCCCAGGCTGGTCTTGAACTCATGATAATCCTACTGCCTCAGCCTCCGGATTGCTTTGAATAAGGCATCTACCACCGTACATAAAAAAAGTATTTTTTATCTCATAACATTGAGTTGGTGCAGTAGTTTGCATCTGGGGTGGCCTCCAAAAGGAGGTATGGTCACCAGCCCATGTAACTACTTGGGGGTTGTGGGGTTTTTTGTTCTTTTTCGTTGTTGTTGATTTCTTTAATCTGCTAAGTGAATTGCCAAGGTGGGACTACAACTCACGACCCTCATGATCCTCCTGCCTCAGCTGCTATGTGGCTTCTGGAGCCATTAGAAGGAGAGGCTGGTGGGAGGTTTTGGTCGCCGAGGAACATGCATAGGTTCTGAGGAAATAGTGGGACTGTGGCGCAGCCTTCCATCGTGTTGGTAGCCCGGTTGTGCTGGGTTATGCCCAAACGCAACGGACCAAATAATGACAGGATGGAATTTCCAAAACGGGCAAAATAAGATGATTGTAGTTTTTACAATAAAGGAAAGATGACTAGCATAGCTGTGATCTCCTAAGAACAATAAAGTCACAACAAAGAAATTTTTAAGATCGATAAGGACTTTACAAGTGATTCGGTTCTTTTTGAAGCTCCTCAGTGCTGCTGTTCTCTGTGGAGAATTCCCACACAGTGACTCTTCAGTCTTCACATGCTGAGGAAAGCAAGACTTGTTACAACAGCAAAGAATAAAAGGAGCAATTAGATTTTGAATTAATAAGCAGTTGCTGGTTCAAGTGGACCAGTATGCCTTCTCAAGTTACTCTAATTACATAAAAACATATATTCAGTTAGTCAAAAGAATTACTGTCTTTGCACCTAACCAACACCTTTCTGAATATCTTTTTTATGCATAATATTTTTAAAATTGTAAAAATAAACTGAGAATGGTTTCCTGTAGTAAAAACATGATCTTGCTGAGGTTTTAAAAAATTAGTGTTTACTTCCATCAACAAAGCTAAGAAGAAAAAATATGCAAAAGTGAGGCTTATCATTAATAAAAAGTATCTGAGGCAGGCTTAATAATAAAATTAGGTAAAAGAAAACTCAAAGGCAGAACCAGGAACTGCATTCAAATATACAATAAGCATTGCACATGCTGTCAGAAATAAAATGAGAATAAGTTTTCAGTTTTTTAAATCAATATGATTACGTGGCATTGATAGCTGATAGCTTTGCCCTAGCTCAGTGGCCCCAGGTTATATGCCAAGTTCTTTTGATCTAAGAAAAAATATTGATAACATTACTTATCCTCATAATTTGTCCACACAATGGGGCCTCTTGATGTTTCTTTGTAAGTCTCTTTCACTCTTTTGAAGTAATTTTCATCAACATTTGAGGTTTTCCTGCAGACAATTTAAATCTCCTTATAGAGCAAATTTTGGAAGAAAACCTGCACACAGTATGTGCCATTTTCTAAATAGCAACAGAATTCCACACTGATTTAGATATGATAAACTTTAGAAAAAGAAATTTAAAAAGCTGGGATTTATTTTCAATATTATGTTTATATACAACATGATAAATGAAACATTTAATAATGAATAAGAGAAGTTAATTTCCTCTAATTTCATTATAAGAAAAAAGAACCGAACGAAATAGGAATAAAACATCAAGAACTAGCAATCTCTTAAACCTTCACTAAAATGGTCCACAGATAATTCTAGAATTTGTTTCTCCATGCTTATTTTCAGTTGTAACTTTTTTTTAATTTTTGGACAAAAATCTCAATTAAACGGGTTTTTATTTGCACTGAGCTTGAGTACTGAATTCAATTGTTTTACATGTTTCTGATTTTTAAAAGAATTTTGTTCAATATAATACTTCTAAGATCACCTGGTTTACTTTTATTAACTCTTAAAAAAGGTTACTTATCAATCAAAAACCGTTTTTATATACCCAAGAATTACACACACATCTTCAGAATTCATCATCCTTCCATTTCTCTATAATCTTTTTATGTCTTAAAAAGAAACACAAAGTATTGTTGGTTAATTAACAATTACTTTCAGAAGCAGGCATTTGAAGACGTTAACACTTAAAAACTAAGAGACAGTATATCATTGTCTCATGAAACAATGGATTCATTGAAGAAAACTCACAGAGAGATGGAAGTGTATTCAAACAGAAGAAAATAATACTGCAATGAGATACAGCCTCCAAATGTCACTATCAAACATTTAAAATCAGTCCTAGAAGCAGTTACATTCAACACCAATGTGCTTCAGTGCATTGCTTAATCCTAACCTTACCCCTGACCAAAAGCCTGACCCTATCCTTACTGTTACCCTGAATTCTCTTCATGTGTGTGAAAGGATTAGGGAAATGTCACCCTCTCTCCATTCAGAAATAGAATACCAAGAAAAAAAAATATAGTTTCCTCCTTCATTTCTAAAATCCTTCCAAGAGCAGTTTCTCTCAAATGTATTCTTCCTGAGGAATGGAATTCTTTCTATCAAAGCAGATTTACTTTTGTGAAGACTGAGAGCTGCGAAGCTCTATGACAGGGATAAGATGGTTTGAGTTTTTTATGTAATTTTTACTTGGATGAAAGTCATTCAATAAAATAAAGCATATTAGGAAAATAAATATTTAGAAGCTAAGAGGATTTTGGAAAATATAATGTAAATCTTTCAAAGTAGAAATGTAATATTTGAAGATTGTAAACTTTCTAGGTTTTTTCACAGACTGTAGAAGTCATTTGAATTTCAATAAAAATCGTAAGTTAATTATGGATTTTAAAAAACGTACCTAAGATGTGTGGAACAATGTTTCCAATTAGCTTTCCTTTAGAATTACATGCTTTTTGACACTAAGTTTAACGACAAGTCCTTAAAAATCGTTTTATTAAAGACAGGCACAGTAGGCTTAATGCAAATAATTGATACCAAATACAGGATCATGATGTAATTTTGTACTTATGGAATGGATTCTATCATATATTCAAGATACATTTGGTTATTATTAAAGTATAGTGAACAATTATGTAATAAATAATTAATCTACACCCGCAACTATTCTACAAACATTAAGTAACAATTATCTCCATTTATTGGTTGAGAAGGAAAAAAGCAAAGAAAGGCTTTTGAAGCAAAGAAAGAAAGAAAGAAAAAAGGAAAGAAAGAAAGAGGGAAAAATAGAAGGGAAAGTGATAAACAAGAGCCGTGCTCATTAACTAAAATGCACTGACTGATAGACATGAAAACCAGTGAAATGGAGATTACAGAAAATTATGAAAACTATAACATGAAAAATTCACTAGAGAAAATCAAGAGTAAATGAGAAAAAATCAAAATTTGAAAAAATATTGATAGAGATATGGCTTTTGAAGAAGAGAGAAATAAAGGAATATATAAAATTAACAGGCTCAAAGAAATCTTAGACACTCTCAGACACAATGACTTCTGCAAAATGAATATATCCAAAAAAGAGAGAAGAAATCTAAAATAGAATTTTAAAAAAGCACAACGTACCAGATGAAAAATAACTTGGCACATAATTGCCGTGAGATTTCATCCTTTCACATCTCGTACGTCTCTACAGCTTCTCTTTTGTCTGTTGTCACACAGGCATGAAAGGCCATGGTGGCCTTCGTTTTTAAAACAGAGTATGTTTCAGTGAGGTTTGTGTGACATTGCCCAGGGTCGAGGTGAGGTGCACACTATGGCTTTCCTAGACAAACGATGCTCGCCTGATGCAGTGTCCTCCGAGCCTCACTCCACGGTATGTGGCACCTCCCTAAGCCTCCCAGGGAAGAGGTTTTCTAATATTTCTATCATAATATTATTTTTAAAGTGCAATAATAGTCAAACAATCTGAAAAAATAATTTAGAAAAACACAATTATTCTAATTTTCTTTGGAACTTTTAGATTAGCATGATTTAAGATTCTTTTTTGCACCAATAATAACTATGATAGATACCAGTTCCTATTTTATATTTGGGAAAGATGGATTACATTTTAGAAGATTAAAAATTGATTCAAATTTAAATATTTTTTTTCATTTAAAAATTTAAAGTTTGAGATTTTCCTCTTAATTTTGTTATGGGAAATGGTTTATAGTTAGAGTAAAAAATATGGAAGCAAAAAAATTACATTTCTATTTTTCAGTTTTTTAGAGTTTACATCTTTAATGATGATTATAACTTCTTTATATTTTATTCTTGAATCTCTAGATAATTACAATAAAATATAAATTATGTTAAAATTTTGACTAACATCATTATTTACTTTGCATACATGAGAGGAATAAAAATAACATGAAATAGAAATAAATATCCTTATTTTACATCTAAGTAAAATATTTCTCTCATCAATAGTATGTCCATATAATTGTAATAATAATTATATTTATATTATTTGATAAACCATGATTTGGGAATTTTAAATGTGTTTTTAAGTGTAGATATATTTATCATAGTATAAGTACAGAATACATTTAAGATAATAATTTCTAATCTTCACTTGCAATATTTTAATGACTTAGACAAAAGCTATGTCTTGCATATCAACATTTGATCTGAGACTGGCGAAAATTACAAGTAGGATGTGTGGTGAGGACTTATCTTCACTGAGAGACACTGCCAACATCTTGAATAAAGCTGATTATGTGTCCTGAGATATCATTTAAAGCAAGAAAACAGGAAGTTTAGTCTAAAGTAAATTATTTAGGCAAACACTCTCATAGAGAGAAAGGTGGGATAGTCTGAGTGCCTCCCCAAAATTCGTGTTGACATTTAATTGCCCTAGTGCTAGGGTTTAGAGTAGGGAGCGTTAAGATTCCAACCAGGGCTCCAACCTCGTGACTGGATCCACGCCTTCAGTTCTCTTGGAATGGGTTGGAAGTCAGGCTGCTTTTCCCGTGTGGTCTTTGCGCCTGCTGTGTCATGTGTGCAGCACGAAGGTTGTCATCATATGCTAGTGCTGTGCTCGGGGACATCTCAGCTTCCAGAACTGTGACCCAAATACGTTTCTATTGCTTAAAAATCACCTACTCTGAGATATTCTTTTTTAGAAACAGGAAATAAAAGAAGACAAACAGGCAATATTTAGAAGCATGGGATATAAAGAAGAGACGTAATAATCAGCTGCAGAAATCAAAAATCTCCCTCTTGATACTGAAAGCAAAGAGTTGCTCGTGAGCTTCTTCACAAAACCTGATGAAGTGTAACTTGCCTGAGGATCAGGGCCTCGTGGTTCCCAGTTTACTTCTCGTATCTTTCTTTCATTTTAGCTCTGTAGTGTTCAGAACAGGAAAATGTCAGTGCTAAGTAGACCGGAAGTTCCCCATTCTCTGTGTGAGACGCTGTGTATAGGAACTGTTTCCACACAGTAGAGTTAGAAAAACATGCTTTAAGCGTGTGTGATACTGTGGAAAAAAGTAGAAAAACTCTTGAAAAATGCACACCTGTGGGTTCTACCTGACTCACTGGAAAGCTGTTGTGGAGAAATGGAAAACCCTTTTCCCAAGTTCACAAAATAGGCCACGAATTTGGCTCTTCTGTTACTTTGAGGGTAGCGCTTGCTTTTACTGGTGATAATAACTACAGTGTAAATCAGTTTCCTGTTACTCCGACATCCAGTTTGCGGCTCTCTGACCCCCACTGATTCAACATGAGGCAAGCCTCTGCGTGTGTGTGTCTGTGTGTCTGTGTCTGTGTGTTTTAACAGCTATCATCTCATGTTCACTTATGTCTTCATGGAAAAGGAAAAGTTAGCACACCACTCTTCCTAGGAAGGAAGAAAAAGACTTTCCCACTTTTTACGCCATTCCTCCCCTGAGTCTGTGCTCTTCCTCCCCTCCCTGTGTACCCCAGAGACTGTTGATTGTTTCCTCTGCCTGATGACTGGTCCAAGGTGTAAATTATTTTTCACATTCTTTTATGCATAGAAAGTTCCAAAAATATTCTAAGGTTTAATAATAAGGATAAGAAAGCAAAAATATGTGTTCTCCCTTCTTTCAAGTAACTAGACAGTAAGGCACTGTGTATATTAATTACCTTGCTTTTGATATAGCACACGCCTAGCATGAGGGAGACTCTGGGTTCAATTCCCAACTACACAAAATAAAGATATAAATAATTTTACAACTTTACCCTTATGTTCCCCCAGCTTTCATGTTAGTAACACTGTTCAGAAGGTTTTTTAAAAATCTCATTGTCATAGGGAAAAAATATTCCCAAAAAAACAGAAAAAAAAAAACCCCTCTCCATTGCTCCAGTCTAGCACGGTCTGCCACTTTTCACATATTTGTGTAAAGACAGACTTCTTAGGTCTTTAATGTAAACATATAACAATAATAATAATAATAATAATAATAATAATAATAATAATAAATAGGCAAAATGAGAACAAAGGTACTGGTGAAATGCTGTTAACATTGTGCCTGTGTCTGCAATTTTTTCCTGAATCTCATTGGGCTTTTGAAAGTAAGCAAAATTTAGATGCATCCCATGCCAAAGATTTATGACTCTTGGTTGCTCTTAACATTTCTGAGTTAAAAATATCTTATAGAGCTCATTAATTACCAGGCCTATTTCTTCCTGTTGATTTAATGCATCTCAGACGTGCTTATCCTTTTAAGATTGTGCTTCCCTTCTCCAAGGACCTGCTACTTCATAGAACAGAGCTGGCCAACCGCATACTCATGCCCAAGTCAGCACGATTGTTTCTTCGACTATCATTTTAACACCATTGTACTTAGGGTGTCTTCTGAGTTTCAGGGTAAACCTGTCACATTTCCTTCACTCTCAATTGGTTTATCAAGGCCTTTCAATGAGAACACAGACTATTAATTTTGTCGGAACAAGACAGATTAACTAATCATAAAAAACTACTCCTCAATATACTATTCCTGGGAAGCCAGGCCCAAAAGCACAGGCCTGTAATCCTGACACTCTGGGAAACCGAGGCAGGAGGGTGACGGGTCTCAGCCCAGCCTAAATAATTTAGCAACTTAGCAAGACTTTATCTTAAAAAAAAGAAAAATAGTTGTACTGTCTGCAACATGTATAATAAATGCTAAATGAATGATATGAACAATATAAAAGGCAAGAATTACAACTTGAGCAAACGTGTGCATTTAGAAATCTTTGACTTGAGTAATGGTAAAATATAATGTCATGGATGCTTAGCAGCTGACAATAGATATGGCTAATATCAAAAAGTAAATATTTTGGTAAATTTCTAAAATAACATAAGCACAATTTGTGACTATCGATTTACTTTCCTTGAGCATGCCTTGTGTTGGCACTGGTTGACTTCCTGTTTAGTTGGGCTGTAGTCAGTTTTGGGTTTTTCTGGGGAATCATGGTTCCACTTCAGAGTTACATTTTTTATTAATAAAATTTAGGATGACTTCAAAATGGAGTTTTCTGTGTGTTAGGCTGTGATCCCTTTTACATTCTGGGGCACCTTATTATGACACTGGCCAAAACCGAAAGAATTTTTGTTTTATTTTGTTCCACAGTAAGTTATTCATGCTTGTACTGAAAAAAAGCACTTCTTTCTCAGTTTAATGATTGCTTCTATATCAGATCTCTAAGACAATTCTTAGAATAGCTCATGTATTTTGCCTCATTTCTATGTATGATTTAATATAATTTCCTGAGTTATCTGCAGTAGTCCTGAAGTCTTTGTTTCATCTCATTTGAATATACCAGAAAAATGATAAAGAACAAAAATATTTTAAGCAGTACCCCACAATAAATATTCAAATCACAACATATTTTTAGTCTCAAGGTGACCAATTTTTTGGGCCACTGGAGCAGTATAAGGTCACATTAATATTTATGGGAAGAATAAATTGTGAATCAAGATTCCCTGGGACTTGTCTCTTATCCAATCTCAAAAGTTTCACCCTTGCACCCTCTTTAAACTGCTAAAGGAAAGGCAGAAAAGCATATGCTCAGATTTCAGCAAAATAACTTTCGTAAGTCACACCTTATTAATAATCTGAAAATGGACTTTCCACTATCAATAAAGCGAGACTGCATTTATTTTTGAAGATTATTTTAAATGTTTATCTTACCAAATGTAAAAAATATGCTTAAAAAGTCAATTAAAATTAATCTAATGAACCAAAGAAAAATATATAATTTATGTGATTTCGTGAACATGTCTTTTCTTCCTTCGTGGCCGTGTCACAGAAGTCTGGAGACAAGCAGGAGTGAGGAGCTCCACGTTGTGTAAGTGTGGTCTTGTCTTCTCAGGAAGGAAGTAGGACAGGCGTTTACTGGGGAAGCAAAGAGCTGTGAACAGAAACTGGGGCAAATACACATACATATCATTTTTCTGAAATTTCTTACTCTCCTCCCTTCTGTCCCTCCCTCCCTGCCTTCTTTTTCCCTCTCTCCTTTGCTTCCTCCTTCTTTTTTTGTCCTTTTGAGAAATTTACATACTTTAACTGTCACTAATGTGATGAAGGAATCATCTTTTGCCAAAAGGCAACTCCTTATTTCTAATAAAAAAGAGCTTTGAGCAAAAATCAGAGCTGAAGAAATGTTCTAAACACATACAGACTGAAAAGAGTACCATTATCACTTTCTGCCTGTTTTTAAAGAGCTTACACTTTGGTATGCAGTATCTTTTCTTGAACACATCTACTATAAACATCACAACTTGGTAATATTTGCCAGAACTAACACAAATGACATTTGCTCTTCTCCAAAGAGGAAGTTTAACCAAAAATCCTTTCCTTGTCAACAGTTTTCCCAAGGCTCAAGTTCTTCCAATTTAATATAAACACAGCTCTGGATAAATAACCCAAGTTTGTTCTCATGCAGTGTGACTGTTGACTCAGCTAGAAGCTGTCACCCTTGTAATTGAATGGGACGGCTGCCTTTGAAAGTTGACAAGAGCAGTTCTCTACCTCCATGTATTCTAAGCACTGCCTTCATAGCTAACTGCATTTTTGGCAAGAAAGCACATTTAATTTGGCTCATATTTCTTCTCTCGTTATAGAAATTATTTATAGAATACCAATGATGGATGATTTCGTCGTTTTTTATCTGGAATATTACCAAGGCTCTGCAGAAAAGTTAAGTTCAAGTGGGATGGGAAAAAAATCAACATTATCAGTCTTATCTGTTTGTACTACTTTATAATATTTTGTTTAAAACGTGAACTTCAGTAAAAAGACTCAATACTCAATATTGCAATAGTTATAAATGAACTCTTTTCTGACACAAGGATGTCTCCCATCACTCTTTCTTTCTATGTCTCCTTATTTTATAAGCATTATAAGCACTGGAAAAGTGAGGTACCTACAGGGCGCACAGCACACAGCATGGTATTTTATTCACAGTCCAACTACTGGAAGATCAAAGAAATTTGAAGGACAGTCTTGTTTTCAACAACTTAATGAGTCCAAATGTCACAAAATATTTAAGTAGCCATTACATTGAAGCCACAGAGGAAATCTTTGTACATTGGGTGAAGCTAACTTCAGGCTCTCAGTCAAAGCGTGTTTGAATTCCTTGGAAATGTCATCATAAACAGACATTTGAGTTTATATCAAACTATGTCTTCATATCTCTTATGATACCTGTGAGGCAATATTTAATATTTTAATTTGTTGTTACTCTACTGAACTGTAGATAATAAATTATGAGTGGTTTTCCCTTTTATTAAGCTTCTAATTAAATATAGAAGCATGGATTCTTTCATTAAGGATGGTTGATTTGAATGGCTAAGTGGAAGCTAATTCATATTGGCAGAGGTTGCGTAAGTGTTCAAATTTGTATGCAAATAATTTCAGAGAGAAAATCTTAACTAAAGGGTAAATAATCATGATTGCATCATAAAAAATATTTTCTTCACAGATGGATAATTAGTGAGGTGTATAAAATCACATCTGCCTCTCCAGGTTCTCAGAGAACTCCAGAAATTATCAGGATCTTTTTTTGCCAGCCATACCAGAAAAATAGAGATGTCTTTGGAAATTTAGTTATATTCTTCTTTATTAAAATAAAATTTTAGAAGTACTTAATAATTACAGAAAACAATAAATTGGAGGCAAAAATCAAGGGAAAGTACTGTATAAAAGCTACACAGTTAGATTAGTTTCTTTTATTGTATTTCATTGTTTGTTGAACATCAGTTGTAATGATCTACTAAAATTGATATGACCTACTAAATGTATTTCATTGACATAGTACTAAACTTGAGGTCAGATAAGAAGCAACAACGTCTACACCCAAATTCTATTTTCTTCAATGTCATTTCATTTTTCTAGTCTATATAAACATTACTAGTGCTTAACACTGTTAAAATCCCTTAAAACTATATATATCAAAGTGCCTATAAGCATTGTTAGACTAATAATTATGGTAACTGAGTATTTCAGTCTATAACAAGTTTGAGGAATGGTAAGTCAGGATTTTTATTATCCAATTTTTTTTAAATGACAAAGAAAAATTAAACATCGTCTTCAGCCAAATTTCTTTTATACCTATTACTCTGTGTATAATAATTTGTTTTCAGACTCCTCATTGTAAATTCAATTTAATTTAGCCATCTTTCTCTATGATGTATAATGCACAGTCAACAAATTACCTGCTTATGAATAACTACCTGCAAAGTTAACACCTGTAAAACATCACTCTTCTCCAGAAGTCAGTGCCAGAAACTGCAAATCAATCATAAACTCTGCCTCAAAGACAAACATCCCTTTTCCACAAAATATCACTTTAATAGTTATGTGTTAATTCATTTTAAAATGCTGTGACTATTTATGTATGCATCTGTAAACAGTTTACTTTGGTTTTGTTCACTTTGTAGACATAAAAATAGCATCGATAGATGTAAATTTTCCATCTTTCTATTCTCTAAATTTTATTTCTTTGATTTGTCTATGATGTGGCTTATAGCTAAGAGATGTTTTTCCCTCCTAGGTAGTATTGGGGATCAAACATTTTTTAAATATTGCATAGAATTCCATTTTAAACTAAACTACTATTTGTTTAATAAATATTAAAAATTTTTGGTAGACATTGAATTATTCTTAGTTTGAGACTATTTTAAGTGAAGCTGCCATAAATAATAAAAAAGAAAATGGTTGAGTAATGTTACTGGTATCTACCTATTTAAGATGTGTAAACTTTTTCAATTTTTTTTGTTGTTGTTGTTAATATTCTAAAAATTACTGCCTTGATCTTTAAAAAAATGTATTGATGTTGGGAACTGTCTCAACCATTATCTCCTCAAATCTTGATTCTACCTCATTCTCTCCGTCTTTTCCTTGAATTCTAATTAAATTTATCATAACCTTCACTTTATTTATTCCCCAGGGAAATTTTAATATCTCAACAAATCTAGGGAGATAGCACTGTGTTCTACTTTATGTAACTTTACCTGAGGTCTTCCAGTTTACTGTTTGTCTCTTCAACTGTGTCTAATTTGATGGTAACCTGTGCATTATGCTTTTGATTTTGAAGATTGTGTATTTGACAACTAAAGTTTGTTTTACTTTAAAAAACTGCTAGCTGCTAGCTACTAGTTGCTAGTCTCCATGTTTAATATTTTTTAGTTTATTTGTAATTTCTTATATCTTACAAACATGAATTGTTATTTATCTATCTCAATTAAATAATTGAAATTTAATAAGTCAGCTTCTGCTGTGGTTTTTCGCTAGTTTTAGTGTGGTTTTTTGCATATTTAGATTATTTCTTGTGTTCGTTGCTTTCTTCTTGAAAAATCTGTTTTGTACAGATTCTTAGAGAGCTAGAATACACTCTTAAGTAACTTTCGCTAAGAGGAGTTTATGTTTGCTTCTGTCAGTTCTTCAGGCAATATCCAGCAAAGACCATTGTAGCCTGTGATGTGACTCAGTTGTCATGCACTACTCAGCTAATATAAATCATGCTAAAAACTGATACACAACCTAAAGCAAAATTTCAGTTATTAATAATATTTATTTTATTTTATTGCTATTTTATTGGCACTGCAACCTGATAAGTACTAACATGAGAACTAGTGTGCTTTGGCTCTCAATTGGGAACTCCGCTGTCTAACAAGGAAAATTCTTTTATCAGAGTCAACCGTTTGTATGAGTTTTAGGTCATCACTATCATCCTTGTCTTCAGACGTCTAAATTCTAAAGTTTGCTTGCTGGAAGTCACAACATCCAATACCTCAGAATAGAATCTTATTTGAAAATGGGCTTACTGCAGATGTAATTAATGAGGTTGGCATGAAATCATACTAGAGTAGAGTGGGGCCTTAATCAAGTATGATGATATAATTATAATAAGGGGAAATTTGGTCACAAATGGGAACACAAAGGAAACTTTTACGAATACAAGGGCAGCTACAGAGATAACGATTCTATTAGCCAAGAAACACACCCACCCACAACCACACCCACACAAATTCCAGCAGGCAACCAGAAGTTAGGAAAAAGGCATGGAACAAATTTTTCCTAACAATTTTCAGAAGAACTGATTCTGATAATGACTTTGAAATTGGGTCTCTAACCATCAAAAATGTGAGAAAATAAATTTTTGTTTTACACTACCTAATTCGTGTTATTTTATCTGGTTTCCCAAGTAAACTGTTGTAGATGGGTAGTTCTAAGTAACTTAGTCCAATATTATAAGCGACATAAGCCCAACTAAAACACTTTCTCTCACAGTTACGGAAAGAATTACTTCATCTTTCTATCAGTCTTCTGTGTACGTTGCGTTTCATCTTCCTCCCTTCCTCTTTCTTCCCCCTTCCTTTCTTTCTTCTGTCTTCTTCCTTTCTTATAGTTCTGTCATTATTACGTTTGCTCATCGGTTCTGCTAAAAAGGCATAATGTCTGTAACTTTCACCACTAATATAAGGCCTAATGGATTTGCAGCTTCCAATCATCTACTCCTACCTAAACATGAGCTTCCCTAGTAAAGACTTAGTCAAGTTTCCCGAAGACATGGAATTTGTGTTTGCGTATTCTACTGCCCTGTCTAGAAGATGGAAGGATCCTGGTTACACTCAGTACCTGTCTTTTTCAAACTTTGAACAGTCTGAATGAAAATCATAATGAAAGTAACCCCCTCAGGCAAAACAATACACATCACCAAAACAGTTTAAGATGCTAAATTTCGGTAAGAAGTTGTGTTTTCTCTTTTCACACTAAAAAAGCACTGATAAAGCTACAGTTAATTACTTTTTTTAAAAAAAATTATAAAGAGCAAGATTTTGGGTATGAATTTTAAAATACAAGCATGAACTGTCGAAGAGATCTGGGTTATCTTAGAATTTCATCTACAGATTATAAATGCATAAAGGTGAAATAAATTTAAGAGACTGAAATGAAGTTTCATTTCTTTTTATTAGCATTAAAGCAGATAAAAAATTAAACAACCTAATAGAAAAACAAACACAAAATTTGAATAGATGTTTCACAGGAGAAAATCTACAAGGTTGTCTAGGAAATTCCAATTTAAAAACAAGTGTGCAGTAAGACCTTATATCTATCAGAATGGCTATGGTGAAGTGCGTTATAAACATCAAGTGTTGATGAGAATGTGTTGCAATTTGAGCTCTTGAGTGCTGCTGATGGAAAAGTAACTTGGGAAAGTAATCTTGAAGAGTTGTTTGGCACTTTCTACTAAAGCTAAATATCATCATAAGCTCTGGTCCAGAAATTCCATGGTATAAATATACCATAAAGAAATGTGTACATCTATCTCCCCAAAGAAATCAATTTGCATGTCAGATTGACAGCTGATGAGTTCTGGGATTTTTAGAAGGAATGAAAATATCCTAAAGTTACATTTTGATGACAGATCCAGCATAACCCTAAATGTAGAGTTGAAATGAGTTAAAGGTAGTACTTGTGAATTGTATCTCAGTTTTATCTCATGTGGGAGAGAGACAAAAGAGAGGATGAAGAGGAAGGGGGGAGAGAAGGAAGTGGGAAGAATTGTGAGAAGGAAGGGAGGAAAGAAAGAAGAAAGGAAGGATAGTGGGAAAGAAAAGAGGAAATGAAAGGAACAAAAAAGAAAGAAATTGAATAATTCAGAAATCAAAAATGATCTAACTTTAGCATGACTTTCAATAACCTATATGCCTTAGAAATACCCCAATCTTCTTATCCTCGGTGGATATACATTTTCTGATGTGGTCAATGAAGATTTTCTTCTGTTATTCTTTGGTCAATTTGTTGTCAAATTGGAATAATTATCATTTCTCCAAATTCTTCCCTAATTGCCATTATAAAGTTAATATGCCATTGATTTCTCAACGTTTTCTATCATTAATGTCTCTTTAAATGTAGTAAGCTTAATACAAGTGTTAGAATTTAGATCAAACATCCCAAATCATCCTAAGTCAATGATTGTGCTTTCACTGTATTTAACTTTCTTAGCTGATTCCTGTTTCATGGAATTCATGGACTTAGACTATGGTGTCACTGGTCTTGTCATTGGAGGTTGTTCAAATAAAATATTTAAACTACCATAATCAAATGAATATTCCTGATATTATTCTAAATAAATTAACCAGTTCAATACTCATAGGGACATACATCTAACATACATGTATTATGGTAGCAATTGTACATTTAAAAGTAAAAAAAAAATTTCATTGATTAATTAACAAGGGATTCTCTGGCCTTTTATTTTTTATTGAAACACATGGGCTGCACCTGCCCTCCGGTCTTTCTACCATGGACCCTGGAAAACAGGCCTGCCTTTCTTAGGCTTCTGTCATAAGTAGGACAAGGCAGAAACAAAAGAAAAATGCAAAACAAAACTTAAAAATATCATGATTAAGCTTGTTTTTCAGAGTATTAAAGTGCTCTGTGATTAGAACCCACTTTTATTTCTGTGAAATCTTTTATCTCTTCTTCTCAACACAGTATTTTATAGTGCCTTCACTAATGGTGTATATTGACAATAAAACTCGCTATAATTTCAAAGTAGACTTAGTACTTTTTTTCTGATAGAAGATCTAATATACATCTTATCTCCCATCACTCTAAAAGAAGGATTTCTGTTTTGAATCAAATATTTCCTTATAGTACACATATTTATCATAGTTTACTTTATATTTGATGTTGTGTGTATTTGCATTTATACTATAATTTTTAAATTAACAATACTTATATCATAGACACCTTAATAATTTCCATGTTTATTCATGGATTATGTTTTTTGGTTGATTACTTTGCATTATATAGAACCTTACATTGATCATATTTTATTTCAACTGCTTATTGTAGTTTTGAAGTTTAATATAGGGAAAGATAATTAATACTACCTTTCCTCTAACCTCCTGGAATAGAGGCACTGCTACCATTAGATAACTAAGTCAAATTTGGGAAGGCTTACTACCCGAAGTCAAAATAATGGAGATTTGCAAGGATCAGGAGATTTTGTGATTTGATTTGGTGGAGAGCTATTTATTTGCAGGGCCAATGTTTCTTATGAGTAGTTTAATCCAGGAGATAAATACTTTTGGCAAGGAACCAATTAGTATAATGGCTTGTAGATGTTGAGGTCACATAGCTTAGATTTGTCGTTTCTAATTGCACATTTATTAAGGATGTCTCATCTTTCAAGGTGACTTACTTGGTAATTTTGAAGAAAAATGTGATGGCCAGGGTCAAAGATTTCATTTCATGGATTTTTGCTCTGATTCTGTGGACTGCCTTGAATACTAACTAAGTACCACGTGCACCTTGGGAGACCAGCTTCCCAGCAAACTGTTTCAAGGTCTAAGCTGCCTTTCTATGTCCTCTGTCCTTGAGCATTTGTAGCCAGCCCTGGGATGCAGTTTTAGTAGACTTGTGTATGTATGTTCCAGTAACATCTGTGATATTATCCTACCACTGAATTCAGTTCTGTCTTGTTTGTTTGTGATTATTTGTAATTTGGGGGGTTTTCCTGAGTTTTATTTGAGATGTGTTATCAAGAAAACAATATTCCGCAGACTGGCATTTCTTACATACTGTATTTATATATGATTAAGTCTATTAAATCTTTTTAATTTCCATTTTTCTATTTATTCCCATTTTCTTTTATATTTGAAAAGATAATCATAAAAATGTAGTTTCCAAGCTCTCTTGGGTTTGGTACTGAAACTGGTGATGCTGTCTTCTTGCTTAAAACAGAAAAATCGATAAAAATCACAATAAATGAAGCTTAAGTCTAATGCCTACTTACTCTCTGTGGACATTATTTCCTTCTGCATTGTTAAACAATCCAGTTTCCCAGCAACACCACATAGACAGGATGACGCTTAAACCTAGAGAAAGTCACGTGCCTCCTAATGTAGTCTCCACACGGTTTCCTCCTTAAGACTGAATGCAGAGTGGGGTGCAGTGTAGGAAGCTCAGTGCTGCTTAGTTAGAATGGAAAGCAGTCATTTAATATAATACCTGAAGAAGCCAATCCACTTGGATAAAAGTAGACAATTGTGCATGTGTCTGTATAGATAGGGAAAAATCAAGGTGGAACAACTGCATACATGGGCACCTTAAGTAATCCTCAGGCATAGTTAGCTTCTCCTCTCTTTTAGAAGTTGCTTTGAAGTGTGCAAATGTCCTTAGGAGCAGTCATGTGCCCTCAGACAAAGCACGAAGCTTATTAGCCACTTGGCTTGGATCATAGACTGTCTTAGTTTTTCCTTGCTGTGACTCAGTACCCAGAAGACACAACTTAAAGGAAGAAACATGTATTTCAGCTCACAGTTTAGAAGGTCTCAATCTGTTTACAGGTGGGTGGCTTGAAAATGGTGGAATCAAATGGCAGGGCTGGAGCCAGGTCTGGGGCCAGAGCTGGAAATGGAGACGGAGCTCCTCATAGCAGCATGGCAGAAAGAGACAAGACTCGGAGGAAGGGCAGAGCCAGCACATGCCTCTTCAGGCTGAGCCCCAAGCACACACGCGTTCCAACTGCACCCCCGCCCCTACGACAGTACACTGTGTCCATAGGCACGTGAGGCTTTGGGGGAACACTATGTCCAAGTCACAACTTGTTGTGCCTGGCCTCCAAAAGACTCATTTCCTCCTCCTTCTGCAAAATTCATTTATTCCTTTTCTAAGAGTTGCCAAAGTCTTTACAGATCCAACACTGCTAAAAAATCTAAATCCAAATTCTCCTCTGAGACACAAGACAAACTCTCAGCAATATGCTCCTTTTAAGACCATAGTGTTAATTAAAGCACTTCCAACATACAATGGCACAGGGTGAACATTCCCATTACAAAAGGGAAAAATAGGAGGCTAAAAGGCAATAGGATCAAAATACTTTCTAAACCCAGCAGGACAAGTGTTAAATCCTGCAGCACCTGGCATAAACTGTAGCATGGTATGAACTCCAAACGGTGTGGACTGCCTCTTCCCTGCAGCGTTGTCTCTGAATACAACCTCCGTCTTCTCTCCTCTGGGTTGGATCCACTCACAGCCTGCACCTTTCCTCAGTGGATAACCCATGCTCCTGGCTTCTCCACATTTTTAGGCTCTCCACTACACCATAGGCTTCTTCTTCATAACTTCACTCACTGCCCTTCCTTGGGTACACTACCTGGTCTCTGTTCACACACACACACACACACACACACACACACACACATTCCCATCATAAAAAGTTCAAGAGATGGTTTATTCTGAAGTCAAACTTGAGTGACCAAAGTCTGGGAACGTGCACTGTTTCCCAAGTAACACATTTCAATGAGCAGAAGTTACATACAGTATTTATAGTTTCAGAATAGAAGAAAATCGTAAATCAAGCCACAAATTGGAAGCATTGATGGACGTATGAAGCCTATTAGCCCTTTGGCTTGGGTCATAGGCTTTCTTGGGCAGGTCACCCTGGAGTGGGAAAATCCCTGCTTGTGGGCCTCAGATGCTATCCTACGGAATTCTTAGCTCCTGGGTTGGTGAGAAGCTAGGGGTGTTGTTTTTACAACTTAAAAGGGTTACTTAGGAGGAATGATACATACCGAAGGATTTATAACAGAATATTAAGTTATATAGAGGAGGAACATAGATGAATCCATGAAAAGGGGCTAAGACAGCCCCTAGTAGTCAGGCTATGCAAAATATCAGACTCTCTAGGTTCTCCAGAATCCATGTTGTTAATCAATAGTCTCATTATGAAGAAAGCTGGGGTTTTTGGAGCTTCAGTTATCACCTCCAACGTCTTCCTCTAAAAGCTGGATGGAAGTCTCTTTCAACCCACAACTCTTGCACTCTACAATCCTGTAAAGCTAGGACCACGTGGACTTCACCAAAGTTTGCCAATGGCTTGATCAGTAGCCTGGCCCCCTTGGACAGTTGCTGTTGAGGTCTCTGATGGTTGAACTCCAGGTGGCTGATTTTTGGCAAAGTTTTATCTCTTTGGCCCTGCCTTACACTTCTCAGAGAAAAGATTTTTGTCTCTCCACACTTGAGTTGGGATCGGGTGGGGTCTTGTTGACTTTGGAGATGTCCTCAAGGCATGTTTCTTACAGTCTTGATGTAAGTTCTTGGCTTCTTTTTAATGCTAATCTCTTTAACTTCCCTGAGATCGTTGGCCCCAGCACTGCAGGCCATTTTTGTCTGGCACTGCAAACTTTTTTAAATGATTTGTCTCTGCCTCTTTTCCTATCTTTAACCATAGACTTAGCTAAAAGCCATAAAGAGAAGCCATGTAACAGCCGGGCCATGGGGCTGCCTTGAGCATCCCTTCCACCAAATTAAGTAGTCCACCCGCCTTAAGCTTGGTTTCAGGCAAAGCCTCTGGACAAGCACAAAATGCTGACAAACTTTCTGCCAGTGCATAGCACACATGTTCTTTAGACCATTTGTCAACACAGTTCTTCTTTCAATCTGAAACTTCTTATGCCTGTCTTTTCCAGTCCACACCTCAACCAGCATTCTGGTTTTCTGAGTTCTGACCAGTATCTCCCATCAAACTTGGTTTGGAGCACACCACGGCTTCTTGCGCCTGCATCCTAAAACCTTCCCAACCTCCTCTGGCATACCAATTACAAAGGCTTCCAAACCACATGGTCAGTAAAGCCACTTCTCTCACGCCAATTTCTGTCTTAGTTTTCCCCATTATGACTCAATATCAGACACCCATAACTTAAGCAACAAAACATATATTTTAGTACACAGTTCAGAAGGTCTCAGTCTGTTCACAGGTGGATGGCTGGAAAACGGTGGAATCACACAGCAGGGACGGAGTGCAGTCTGGGGCCAGAGCTGGAGCTGGGTACAGAGCTACTTATAGCAGCATGGACAAAGATAAGCCTAGGAGGAAAGGCTGAACCAGCACACATCCCTCTAGGCCTAATCCCAAACATGCCCCTTCTACTGGGCCCCACCCTTGTAACAGTACACTGTGTCTATAGGTGCATGAGTCTTCCTGGGAACATCAGATCTAAACAACAACATAGACCAAACTAATGAATTCAGGGACAGCTGCAGCCTAAGAAATGGTAATGGAGGTTCCGAATGGAGCTAGGCTGATTGTCTAGAGCGCAGAATCATGGTTTTCATACCCAACATCAAAATAAAACACAAAGAATAGTTGTATACAGGTCTATCTATATAGAGGATGAGAAATATTTCATTTTGATGACAACAATATCTTCAATTGAATAAATATAATGAAAAACACTTTTGACAATCGTAGACGTTTCTAATGCTCACTTTTATGTGGTTCTTTGCTTCCTCTGGGAGACAAGAAGTTGACACATCCTACGTCCTTTCTCCACTAAGCAAGACTGTATGGAAACCTCTAGACTATGAAACATAGGCAGTGAGTATCATCGCTGAGCTGAGACAGTCACAAACATAATGCCCCCTTTCTCTATTCTTTCTCTTTCTGGCTCTTTCTCTCTTTCTGTCTGTTTCCTCTCTTTCTCTCTCTCTGCCCCCCCCACCCGTCTTTGCTGAGGTCATTGTGCAGCTGTGCATTGAGAAGTCGTGTCACAACAGGTGGCACTTGTGCCTCTGAATCACGTTGTAGGAGGGTCCCCTTGGAGCCCTGACCTCTGCTCATGTGGTTTGTGAAAGCTTTTGTTTGTTTAGTCCGCTGCAACTTGGACTTTATATTGTCAATGCCCTATCAGATCGGTACATGATGTTGTTTTTATGCATGTTAATTTTATTCTCAGTATACAATAGTGTATCTTCATAGAAATGTTTTCACTTTTCAACTTTTGGGTTACTGGTAGTACCAATGCATGATTTTCAAGACATTCAGGAATGAATTCTCCACTTAATTTATGATCCAATTCAATAAATCTCTGTTAGATGTTAATAAAAAGTTCAAATTTTTCTTTGCTCATAAAATTGCTATTGACTTTTTGGTGAATAAATCTTTTTAATAGGCTGCAAATCTTCATCTTGTGGAAATAGTCTCATTTTAAGAAAAAATAACAAATATCACTAAGGAAAATAAGTAGATTGTAGAAAATAAATAATAAATAATTTGACATAACCTTGATTAAATAGACATAATTTAGAATTTTTTCTTTGACATGATGAAAAAATTTTTGCATTTTCTATTAACAAGAAGCTCTTACTTGGCCTCATCCTGACTCTCCTATTCCCACAGGGCTCGTTGTCAGTGCCTTCTGAGTCAAGTAGTAAAGCTGTGTTGTCCCTGGTCCATGAAATAATGGGCACAAAGCTAATATAAAGAGAAATAAAGATATACTTGGTGAGAATTCAGTTATATAAAATTATTTTTAGATTTGGCCAAGAGTGCTTGCTTTAAAAATAAATGAAACATACCAGCCTCGTCCTAAAACTGTGAGGGAAAGATGGCAGAAGAAAGAGCAAGATCTGAGTACATGAGGTGGAAGTGGTTTGGTTGTGGCTTGTTTTTGATGGCCACGATCTTGGAAGCCTGGGACAGAGAGGAAATGAGAAATAAGAATCTAGAAAAGTGTTTCATTGAACTTAGACATGAAATAAAAGTATCTAAGTATCTACTCACCAAGTAGTCAAAAGCTATTTTACAAGCAATGAGAACTTTTTAGCATATGATTAAAGCTTTACAGGGAGTTTATTGAATCATTTAACAAATTAGCTGAACTGTAGCAACCATTTCACTTGCACTATGTTAATCCTTATATTAATCTTGTAGAGTCGGTATCATTTCTCATTTGCTATTGAGAAAATTTTCTAAGCATCCTCTAAACATACTCAGATAGTCAGTAGGGAGCTGGAGGTCTGCATCTTTTATGTCTGATTGCAGATCCTCTAATATTTCTATTGCATTGCAACGCTTTCCTTAGCTGAAATCTGTTCTAACTTTCCAATCAGACATAGATAAAAGCAACAGATTAGTTATTATGAATCCTGTTGCAGGACTTCTGCTAAATCAAGACTCTACATATAATATTAGACAAGTAAAATTTTTAAGGTAGGAAATGAGAATTTAGATAAAAATTATTTGGGTGCAATATGGCCTGCGCTAAAGAACACAGGCATTAGAATTCGAGGGACCCAAGATAAGGGTTGATCTCTATAGAATAGAAAACAAAACCATCTTGTAGCACTTAGAACTGTAAAGAATGGAGCGTGGGTCCTTGTGGCCATGCACCTGACTCCAGGAGACATGCTGGGCTTCACCTCCGTGTGTGTGTACACGTACAGTGACTTGGATGGGATGCACCCACCCTGTATTGCTGTGCAATTTCATTGGGGTAAAAGCAGTATTATTATGAGTTGGATGACTGCGAAGTAGAAGACTAAAGAAGTAGATGCATTTTTTCCTTACAAAAAGAAATTCAGGAAGTAATAATCAAAAACAGGCAATACTGGATGAGACACTAAGGCTGAAAAATCCATGGAATTGGCTATAAACATTGTATGATGACCACACCTGCCTCCTAGTTACAGATGAGAAAAAATGCTGCCTGCCGCATGCACAGTGTAGCTCTCTCTAGTGTCACCCTTAACTAGCTGCCCTTGGAAGTGGATTAGGAGCCAGCTGACAGACATAGTCATGTCCCTTGGTACATGCGGTACTTTTCAAAGATCACTTGGTTTTTACAGGTGGCTGTAGTAGTCGGTGTGTTTCCTTGCACACACTCCTACTGAGACACGACAGGATTTCTGGTTGCAGTTTTATAACATCTAAGTTTCTTTCATAAACCTCCCAGGACTTTATGGGGTAATCTGGGAAAAGTCATAAAATCTTGTTGTAGCTACTAAACTAATGTCTCAGCTACAAATCCATCCCTGGAGATTAGGGATGCTGTTGCTGAAACTCTGAAGATGACTTTTCCTTTGCCACATGTCCCATTAGGCTCCACGGGGGTGGGGGGGGGGGGGTAGGAGAGGGAACAAAGGCCTGAATAGGAAAAGGACTTACTCTGTTACTTAGTGTTGGTTTCTAGTTCCTTTCAGCATTATCCCAGGAATATTTCTCTTTTGCCTGGGCAATGGTAGTTTGTTCTAGTTTGTTCAGATTTTTCAGTTTTCAGACTATAATTTTCTCTCATTCTTTCTTTTTTCCCTTCTTTTCATTCTTCCTTTTTTCCTTCCTTTCTTCTCTTTTTTCTTCATACAGAGCCTTTGCACTAAACTAGATTCTCAGGCCTTTTTATTTTTATTCTGGGACAGGGTGTCACTAAGTCACTAGAGTGTCTAGGCTGGGCTCCAATCTGGTAATTCTCCTGCCTCAGCCTTCTAAAGTGCTGGGGTTACAGACTTGCACTGCCAAGCCCAGCTGCAGATTGAAGTCTTTCTGTCTCCGCAGAGCCAGTTCATCCAGCCAGCATCATCCATCTGGTTTCCCATCATGTGCCAGGCATTTGAATCCCAGCTGTCTCAAACACCATGACCACCTACCTCTCACCTTCACCCTGGAGTCAGAGCTTCAGTCCTGGAGGCCACTTCTTGCAAGTTTCTACATTCTATCAGCCCCAGCTTCTCCTTCCTGTTTTGCCATCTGTAAGGGTGTGAACTATGTGCTGACGGTCATTACCTCTATGACACCTGCAAGCAGAAAAGAGTCAACCACAGCCCCGGGAGAGCTATCCTCAGGAAGTTCTGCTTGCAACATTTGTTCTTGTCTAGTGTCTGAGAACTTAGATATTTGGAGACCACTTTCTAATTAAAAAATATTTTATTTTATGCCTAAACTGTTTGTGCAAACATTTTTTTTTTTTTTTATACTGAACACCTCTTTTTTTCCTGGAGTCTGGAAATTTGGTAAGTGATAGGTAAAAGTTGCCTGGGAGACCAGACCCCGTGTGTACCTTGAGTACTACATATTCAATGAGAATCTCTGGTGGAGGACTTTTCTCACAATGGCCTCAAGGCATTGCTGGAGGGGTTAGATGCATCCATGGGACTCCACCAACAGAAGACTCTTGGAAGCGGAAGACTAGTTTCTTCCTGCCTTAGTTCACGTGCGTCCTCCTTTTGTCACGTGCTTCCTCCTTTTGTCACGTGCTTCCTCCTTTTGTGGATTTTGCTTTCTATTTGTTGTGATTAGTCATGATTCCGAACTCGACTGGATGCTGAGTCCCGAGTCATCTCAGTGACCTTGGGGAAGTCATGCTGGTCCCCAACCGGCCCTACCATTCCTCTTTCCTTTCCCTCAGTTCTTTTGTACCTAAGTGTACTGGTCAGATTTCAGTTTTCACTGGGCATTACCCAAGGATTTACCTTCAATAAATCTGGGAACTCAGGCCAACCTAACCTGCACAAGAAGTTTATTGACTCCTGTGGCAGAAAGACAATTTTCAGGACTATCACTAAGAGAAGCAACAAATATTTATTTGGCAAAAATTCAAAAATACACACTCCATGGGAGTAAGGGTCCTCGACTTGAAAAGAGAAGCCCATCGTTGGAGGGAGGACACGTGTGGAACTTGTAAATTCATAGCAATGGATGTAACTCACAGAAGAAAGCCACAGCCCCTCTCAGGGAAAGGATGGGGCCCATTACAAGTAGAGGCAGCCTCCACGGGGAAAGAGCATGAGAAACTGAGGGCGGCCCTCAGATGGGTTATCTGTGCCTGTGGAAACTGCCCAATTGGAGAGCAGCAATAAAGGGCATGCCATGCTCACACGTTAGAGACTGAGATACACTTTTCTCTTAACAGCACAGCCTCCTGAGGACAGGGATCTTGGGAGGAAAAACAACATATGGGCCAAAAGTAAGGACCCAGAGCCCAGGTGCACGTAGCCTTCCTGTCTTTGAGGCCTATAGGCATTTGTCTTTTTTCCAATGTATTACACAATTTTTTTAATTATCTTATTTCTTTTGAAAGAATATGAGTCCAAAAAAAAAAAAAAAAATCTTTGGAAGAACGATGGAGTGGCAAGGAAGATGGAGCTTGGAATTCTGGGAATACTGCCTCCACACATCCATGCCTTCTAATTCAGAAAAAGCTCCACCCTAAAAGTATCAGGGAGAGATGATTTTCTAAGACTGAGAATGAGTTCTGGGAAAATCAAGGATTCTGAAAGAGGGAAGTCACTCATTTTAAAAAAAATCTTAGCTTGTAGTGTGGCACAGTGCAGTAAACTCAGCACTCTGGGAGGTGGAGACATTAGGATCTCAGGGTCAAGCCCAGACTGGGCAATTTCATAACTTAGCCAGACACTGGCTGCGAGTCAAGAAAAGGGGAGAGGAAAAAAAAAGAAATAAATAAGAAACAAAGAAAAAAGTAAGAGAAAAGAAAAAAATTTAAAAATAAGAAATTAGAAGCTGAAGTAAAAAGAAGAGTCTCAAAAGAGGAAGCACAGATGGCCAACAAGCACTTGAAAAAGTGTGCTTCGTCACTGTGACCGTCGGAGAAACGCAAATAAAAGCAACACTGAAGTTTCACCCTATTCCAGTGAGAACGGCCTACATTAAGGAATCAGAAAATAACAATTGTTGGAGAGGCTGTGGAAAAAAAGGATCACTTCCACACTGCTGGCGGGAGTGCACCTGGTTCAACTATTATGAAAAGCAGCCTGGAGATTCCTTAAAAAGCTGAGAACAGAAATCCCATTTGATCCAACTACAGCTCTACTGGGCATTTTCCCAAAAGTAATAGATTCAGAATATCATAAAGACAGATGCATATTCATGTTTGTAGCAGAACAATGCATAATAGCTAAATCCTGGAAACAATCTACTTGCCTATCAATAGAGGAATGGATAAGGAAACAGGGAGGTCGGGTAGGGGAGGAGGGAGAGTAGGGGAGGGTGGGGGAGGGACAAAAGGAGAGTGGGAAAGCCCTGGTCACATATGTGCATAAAAGGCTCAACTCCATTGCAAACCTTAAATTTTGCACATATACATATCAATAAAATGGGGGGGGGGGAATGGTAAGCTGTACACAATGGAGTAATGTGCAGCCATAAAAAAGACAGGTATGAAGCATTTGAAAGGAAATAGAGCCACCTTGTGTCCATGATGTTCAGTGTAAAGGAACAAACACAAAAGACTATCAATGGGTATCCATCCCTTGAATGTCACAAAAATAATTGCATAAAAAGGCCCCAGTGTGAGAGACAGGGTAGGAAGAGGGTCGGTGGACAGCTAGCCATGTGTTTCTAATATGTTATTGAATCTGTAGTTCATGCATGTAAAAAATTAAAAAGAATGGAGTTGCTCAAACGAGTACAGGGTACAGAAATGGAACTTTTATTGGTACTGGGGGTTGAACACAGAGCCCTCTCACTGAGCCATCTCACTGTCACTTTTGTCATTTTTTTTTAGCCGAGCTTGTCTTGAAGCTGTAGTCTTTATTAAAGATACAATTTAAAGCTATAATTTTTCTCCTTTCTATCCTATTATTATTATAACAAAACACTTAAGACAGATTGCTTATGAAGAAAAATAAACCAGGTTATTTGTGGTCATTGTTCTGGAAATTCCAGTCTAAGATCTGATTTGGTTCTCTGGTGAAGGTGAGAACCAATACCCGAGAGTGTGGTCCTATCATGTGACAGGAAGCAAAATGTGGGATAAGTGTTTAGGATCTTACATCTTTTTGAAGGACCTAACCCCAAAGATCTCAGGAATTTCTTTAAGTCCCACCTCCTAAAGGTGGACAGCACCTCTCAAGAGCTCCACTATGGGGACTAAGTTTTCAACACGTGGACATTTGGAGGACCACCCACATTCAAATGACACCACTAGCTCATAATTCTTAGTACCAAATTTTATCTGTTAAAATGACTGGTGCATATTAAACCCTAGTCTAAAGCCATTCTGTCACACAATTTTTCATATTGTACCCTGTACCTACATCAGGATTACCTAGGCACAGAAACACAAACACATCCGAAGTACTAAATCCCGGGATCCAAAGACTCTTTGGGAATCAGGCATAATACACACCTCAGAGCAAGATTAAGTTTATGAATAAATTCGAGAAGTGTTTCTCCACAATGTAAAATATGTTTATTCTATCTTGAATGCATAAGAAGTTTTTTATACTAAATTAAATGTCCTTCCTTGAAATGGTAAATTTTTCTTTTACATACACAGTCATTCTCCAGTAGACAGCAGATCCTCAGAGAGGTTATTCAGTAATTTATTTGCCAAATCATTCTCTAACCATATCATTAGGTATTCATAGAATCTTTAATGTCTACTTTGGATTTATTCCAAAGCCTATGATAAGGTCAATAGAAGTCAAATACAGAAAGTGTACACCAGTACAATATGATATTTCATTCCCCATTTGGACATAACTTTTCATTTTTGGTCTCACAGACATTTTTGAAAATTTCTTAGAGCAACTGTAAGAAAAGAATATATACAATGGATTATTACAGATGCTAAATTATCTCTAAATATTCTTCGTGGAGATGATGCTTTTTGTCAGTGAAAAGACCAAAGAAAAATATTAAAAACCATGAAATCGAAGGGACACCCCACGCAAATGGGACATACAGATTTTTAAAATGAAGCCAAGTGCTGTTTCCTCTTTTAAAAAGTACCAAGCATGTATACTGCCCTTAGCTTTTCTTCCTCCTCTACGGTTGTTTTGGGGGTGATAACTGTAAGGGAATAACCTACTGATGAAAAAGGAATAAACTTACTATGAGTTGTAAAATCATGCTATAAATTTTTAAAGTTTGTGAGGCAGTTAGTGAGTTTTATATTCCAGTCTGACTTTGCAAGCAGTGCTTGGAACAGATAGAAGAACCCCAAGTCATTCCTCAAGTATGTGGAATTAATCTGTGTAGTTCAAGATCATGTACTGACCAAAGCCTGGGCCTACATTAGTCTCTTTAAAAAAATGGAGACACGTGGGCATTGATTGCTTGGGATTCAGATCTGTCCCCATCATGCATCTCTTCCTGCTCTCGTTTGCACGTCGCAGTCAGTACGCACCGTCATTGCAGGACATTGGCAGCGCGAGGCTGTGGTACTTCCGCCTCGCCATCTGTGGTCGTAGTCTGCGCTAGGATGCTATAGTCGCAATGCATTTCCTTCAGCTGCTTCAGTAGGACCACATCTGCCACTACAAGTTTACTAAATCGCTGTGCCTGGCTCCTCACTACTCTTTCTGAAGTGAACAAGGTGCTGGTACTTAGAGTTCAGATGAGAAAATTTTGTGCTTTTTTAAAAAACATGTATTTCAAGGTTTTTTTTCAAAATTTAACGAGGTACTAATGAACTAGCAAAGCATAAACATAAAGAAGCAAGCTAGATTAAGCAGTACAAGTTATGTTTGGTCTCACTGAGCATGTCCTGAGCATCTTCTACTCACCTCTGCCCTGGGCCCTGGGAACAGAGCCTTGCGGTCCTCGTAAAAGCCTCGTGTGCATCATTGGCTCATCGTTTGTTAATAGGACATTTTGATGGGTGACTTTTATGTTGACCACATTGCAAGATAGTTAACATCCCTGGATGTTTTCTACTGAAATCCTACTTGATTTTCACTACCAAACATCACCCACACATCCTTGGTGTAAGATATGTATTCTGATGGAAAATAACTATAGTTGAATGTCATTATACAATAAAATAATTGATTCCTAACTTCAATAATTAGACAATACAAGAGCCAATTGAGTATTCTTCCAAAATCTTTCTTCATCCTGATCTTGTCTGAGAGGTCTCGTTCCTAATCACTACCTAAAATACCTCACCTGCTTTCCGAGCTGGCATTTGGCTTTGTCACCTCAATGGCAGTAAGTTTTCCAGTGTGGAGAGTCATCTTCTAGAGACCACGGGCTTATTGTCAGCTTCCTGAGTTCAGACCTTGTTATTCATCCTTTTGAGAAGCTGCCTTTTTGTCCTACCTACTTGGTTCCACATCCTGTCTGAGGCAAGACACCAATTCTTTATTAAATTTCCAAGGATACGTGGAGAGTAAGTCTTTAGTCATTAAAGAATTTTCATTTCTCTTGCCAAATTTAACCTCTCCCAGCTCCTCCTTCATCCTTTATAAATCATTTAGGATTTTATGTTCTCTTCTCAAACCTTCAGAATCATAGCACTTCAATTTTGCAATGAAAGTCTACTTATGATCCAAGGACTGTGGCAGACTACAATTTTTACTCCATTTTTGTTAGTATGTATATGCAATACAAATAATTACATTGAACTTGAGGAGTGTGTGTGTGTGTGTGTGTGTGTGTGTCGTCAAATTTGTAATCACTTCCTCTCCCCTTTTCTCTCTCCCACTCCTGTCTCATTCCTCTTGAATGCCAATGTCTCACCCATTTGACTTATTTATTGATATTCTGGATTTTTCATATTAGAGAAATCATGTGACATTTGACCTTCTGGGTTTAACTCACTTGAAATGCCTAAAAATGACTCCATCTGCATTCATGGCAGAGCAGTCCTCCATGGTGCACATATGCCACTGTTTTCCGCCCACTGGTCTGTTGATAGGTATTTCAGCATCTCCCACAATTAAGCCATTGTTAGTTGTGCTGCTAATAAATACGAGTGTACAGGTGTCTCTGCTCTTATATGGTACTTATAACACTTGTAAAGATACCCAGAAGAGATATTGCTAGGTCAAATGTAGTGTTTATTTTCATATTTTTAATAACTCTGCATACTGCTTTTCTATAATTCACAATCTCCCCAGCAACATAAAAAAGTGTTCCTTTCCCCCTGTAACCACACCAGCATGTGCTGCTATTTGAGTTACTGGAGTAAGATGGCATCTCAATATTCATTTTTTATGTATTGCTGGCCATTTGCACTTACTCATTTGAGAGTTGTCCATTCATTTCAGTTACACATTTTTAATTTAGGTCTTTGATTTTGAGGTGTCTACTTTTCTTCAGTTCTTTTTTATATTTTAGCTGTTAGCCTCCTGTGTAAGGTATAGATGGTAGATTTGTTTTTTTCCATTCTGTTGGTTTTCTCTTTGTTGCATTCATTGTTTCACCCATTTGTTTATTCTGAGGGCAATTTCTTTTGCATCGGTGTCCAATTGAGAAAGCCCTTGCCTACACCTGTGTCTTCAAGAGTCTCGCCTATTATGTCCTCCAGAAGGGTCAGTGTTTCCATTTTAATTTCTAGGTCTTTGATCCACTTTGAATTGGTTTTGGTAGATGGTGAAGAGTGTGATTCTAGGTCCCTTCGTTTTTTAAATCATAGAGTAGAACATATCTGTATATCTTTATTCAAATCACAGATGAGGACATAGACATTAATCTTCTTTTCCAATTAGGCCAATAAATATTTTGTATGTAGACCATATACACTAATCTGTTCTTCCTTCACTGAAAAAAGGAAATTAGGTAACCAATAAAATGTTGATCATTGAAAAGATCTCCCATATTAATAGTTTAGTAAGCTTCAAAGAGATAAAAATTCTAAAATCTGAATAAACTCAAGAAAATTCAAAGAGAAGAAATATTCTAACAGAAGAGTCTCCACTGTAGAGACAGAGTCCGTCGACTCTACCTGAGCTCCAGCCCACAGCAAGAGAACCACGAGAGAACTGTAGCAGACCTCATCTACCCAAAACAGGAATTGTTGTCTTTCACTGGAGTCAAGAGGAACCTCTGTCAGAATGCAGCGGTGTGACCGAAGCCTAGGTGCACACTGTTTCCCAGTCTTGAGGTCACGAGCATGCCTTGTGGATTCTCTGACTCAATGTCTTTTATTTCATGTAAGAAAAGAGCAGGGTGTCTCTAAAACTCACAGGAAGTCTGAGTCTGAAACACCTTCTGTCCTGCCTGACTCACAGTGAGAGAAGAGGAATTGTCTCAGGTGCCATATAAAGCACATAGCATATTTAATGTTTAGAAGTAATGATGCATTATTTATCATTGTTTTGACTTAATAAATCATTTTACTAAATAGCACAGCAAGCCTAAATTTAATAATTAAATTAGAAAACATATATCTGCTTCACAATGACCTCTCTTCAGAGACACATACATATGCAGGTAGATTGAACTACTGCTATTTATAAATGCCAAATTCTGCAGACATATGTAACATTCTTTTTTCTATACTGGCTTTGAACCTATGATCTTGGCATTGGTTACATCCCCAGATTTTTTTTTTTAAATAAGGTCTCGCTATGTTGCCAAATTGTGTAGGCTGGATTGAATTTATACCCTTCCCGCCTCTCAGAGTACTGGGATTAAAGGCATGCACCACTACACCCAGCTTACACATTACTTCTGGTGCATGCAGGTTTCAGCGGCACTAGCTGTCCATGCTGGGCGCAGGAGGCAGAGCTAACACTGCACTATGTTCTCACCTGTACAACTTTCTGCAATTGTCTATGCAGCTCATGTCTGAGTCCATGCCTTCAACTCATAAAAATCATTAATAACATCAAAAGCTTACAATCTTGTGGGACTTCACTACTCGCTGCCTTGTGCCACTTGTAGCTTATGAGCCAGGAGTTAAACATACCCTATCTAAAAGGTTAAATGCTAAATGATATTGAGTGACTTTCATTATGAAGTAGAAAATTAAGTGATGCTTATATTAATATTTAAAACCATAAGATACATGGTAAATTTGACTCCATATACTTTTACATGGTTACTGAGTCATGACTTAACACTTCATGAAGTATGTGAAAGCTAATGTAGAAAGTGTATTGAAATAGCTTCTGTACTGTACTTCCAGAAGTTTCTCTGGAGTCTGATTCTTTCCTCATTTATACTTAGCAAAATGTTGCTTTGCTACTATCCAAATCTAGGTGTTCCTGCAAGATACACAAGCCAATACTACAGTGACTCTAGCTGTGTCATCCTGACCTGAGCATAAATTAAGGATGAACATGACAATGTCTTTAAATTAAATCAACATCTTGATAGGGAAGAAATGAAAAAAAAAAATAGAATCGATTGGAAACGTCACCCTGTGAACCGTAGTACATGTAGCAGTGGATGAGCTCGCTGAATTCATTCGTCTTTAAATTATAATGACAATAGTACCTACCTCAAAGAGATGCTTGGAAAATGAAATGAACTCATGCTTTTCACATGACTAGAAATGGGGCCTAGCAGGCATCAAGGTTTTCTGTGACTATTTTTATGATTCTGATGAGATAAATATATCATTTTTTCCATAGAAGACTCAATTATTCATTGAAGTTCCACCAGAACCTGTACCTTAAAGTGTGTAGATTCAATTTAAAGTCATTTTAAGGTTTGACTTTTCCTTCTCTTCCACTTCCTTCCGAAGCAGCTGGAAGAAGTAGGACATGATGTTGTGATCGAGAATCAATAGCTTCTTTGCTGAACAGTGTCCACGGGGCTCAGAGGACTTCTGGGCCCCTCTCTCTTTGCCCTTGAGCTCGCATTCGCAACATGCAGACATCCGTGGCCCCCCAGCGGCCTTGGGTTGTAGCATCCCTGCACTGCACCCCCCTTCCTTTTGAACCCAGGCTCACTCTCTCTAGTCACCAGCTCTCTTCTCCTTGATCCTGTGGTCATCACTGAAGCTCCACAAGAGACCGAGTTTCTCACCAGCCACGGACAGGAAACAGGGATGACAGCATTAAACAGGCTTGCTCTCTTCCTAGTCACAAAAGTCACTCTGTACCTAATGGCATCACCTGGGCAGGTGTGGAGCACACTGGGGGGCGACCTTCTCTCAAAAGCCAAGATGAGAACAGAGCACCAAACCCCCATCGTTTCCTACCTCCCTGGTCCTGGTTGCTGTTACCTAGCCACTCCTGTAGTGCGCAGGAATGGCAGTGCTGGGCTGTACCTCTGGGAACCCGTCTCTACCTCCCATCTGGTTTAATCCACTCACTTATCCCAGGCAGCCTTTTCCTTATGCACAGGGAACTTCCCATGCATTATACCCTACATGTATGTCCTCTGTCACATACAGATTTTAGCATTTCATAAGACTCATTTGCAAATGTAAGTCTCTTAATTTTGTTTACTTGTTTGTTTTTAAGTCATAGTTGATCCCTTAATATCAAAAAGTCCTGGATAATAAGAATGATAATCAAAAATTTGTAAATATTCATTTAAAAACTAAGACTAATAAAAAGAAAGAAAAGCATTATCTACCAAGCATTTGTTAATATTTTGGGGCTGAGTGCTTACTTTAATAACAAAATTGACTTTAACCAAAAGATCACAAAGTGAAGCAAAATCTTGGTTTTGTCACTATTAGGGATGTTGATAGCATTTAAACACCCATGCTAGGCGTGACGGGTTCCGGTTCCGGTCCCATTGTTCTCCTTCCTCACCCTGCACAGAAGCTTGTGATTCTTTTTCCCCCATTTTATTGATATGAACAAGTGCAGAATTTACGGTTTACAATGGAGTTGAGCATTTTGTGCACATACATTTCCTGGCAAAGTGACAAGGTCTTTCCCGCTCTCCTTTTGTCCCTCCCCGTACCCTCCCTTCCCTCCCTTACCCACCCCTGTCCCCCTCTTTCCCTTTGTCTTTCGTTTAAAGTTCCACGAGATGATTGTGGTCTGGGTCTCTCATATCAGAGCTTGTGATTCTTCAATGACTGCCTGTCAAGTTCTCTTTATTTCCAGTAACACTCTCCCACCTGCTATTTATCCCTCAGTGGCTCTTATTTTGAAGTACTGTCTAAGTCAAACTACCAGAAGAAGAAATTAATTCGATCCTTCTTTTCTCGAAATTTTAAGCCATGTTTTAAGGCTTCAATTTTGCCTTTGCACATACACTGAACATTTTTATGCAATGCTAATTATCCAGCTGACTGTCCAGCCTTTCTCTGCCTGTCACCTTAAAATAATACAATCTAGATCCACTTTTACTTTGCATAGAAACTCCTGTAGACATCAGAAAAAAAAAGTCTCTAAAAATGTAGTAATGAGTTTGTCACAATTGTTCCACTATCCCTGCTTTCAATTTTCTTTCTTATTTCCTAGGCTTTCCAGATGTTCTGCAGGACTCTATCCTATGACCGTCACCATAGCAACCTACTTTCAAAAATCCATAAGGCCCCTGTGTAATTCCAAGTGTTATTGCAAAATATGCAATTAAAACTCTTTGTCTCATTTCATCAGATGATTTCCTTATTTGAGAGTCAAAACACTTTAGGAATCCCACCGTACCCTGTGTCCTTTTTATACCTAACCTCTTATTCTGCTTTTAGGGCTCTTCATCTTACAGCAAAAATAATTTACTTACCTCTATTTTGCACATTTCCAAGCATGTTTGACTGCAGAATTTATATCCTATTTCTATCTGCATTGTCTGGCTGTGTGGATCAGGATTTGCTAGTAGATCATTCATGTGCCTCTCATGCAAAGTTTTTGGAAAAAATTCCTTTATGGTTACAAGAACTTTCAGGAAAGGTAAGATGAGATTAGCCCAAGAGGCTGTATGTGCAAGAACAGAATGCCTAAACAGAAATGTTTCTCAGGAGTTGCCTAAATTTAATTGGAAAGAGAAAAGAGGGTGGCTTCTATGAGGACAGTTTGTGTCATTGGGGCCAAGCCCAGGAGTACCAATCCCAAGAGGATGACGAAGAGAGGTCACAAGTGCAAAGCAGGAGAACATGGAACTTCCAAAAGCTAAGGTCGTCTGCTCTTCATGTGTATTTTAGGTTGATTCTTTTTGATAACAGTCCTTTGTAGCCAGTTCATTTCATTCCACATGCTAAATTTCTCACTAACTTGCTAGATTTCAATGACAAAGTATCTCCATGTAATATATTCTCCTGGTCCAGGAAGCTTACCAAAGATGGAGGCAATTACTTCTAGAAATGCATATGGAGATTCAATGCCATTTATAATGTAGTCAACTCTACTCATTTGTTGAGAATAAAGAATTGTGCTTCTTCTTTAGAGAAAGAAAATAAAGGAGTCAGAATCTGATGTAGGTACAAGTGAACTTTTCTCTCTAGGCAGAAACTTTGCTTAGAGAGACTGACTGTCCTTTCCGGGGTGCATATGTGGATAGACAGACCCTGGATCAACTGCAGCTTACCGCTCACTGCACCAGGCCCCAGCCTGTTCCCATGCTTGACTCTGACTATCATGTGCAACCCGGCAACCTCCTTCCACCTCAGCACCACTGTTGTGAACCCCAGAATTCTAGGTCCCACCTGACATCAGATTAAAAGATGGAGTGGAGTTCAGGATTGGGGTCAGCATTTATTGATCTTTTTACACACTTCTTGGTAACAAGAACAGGTAAAGATTTTGTGTCTAATGGCCTATGGCTATAATTCCAGTATTCTGGGAGGCTGAGGAAGAAGGATTGCAAGTTTGAGCTCTGCACGGGTGACTTTGTGAGACTATGTCTCAAAATCTAAATAAGCAAATAAATAATAAATCTACCTGAGGATGACTCCCAGTGCAAAACTCTGGATTTAATCCTTACACTAAAGAGAATAAGTTTTGTTTTTTTTTTCTCTGAATTTCTGAGTTCATGAAAATTGCTGTGCTGGAGTAATTTATCAAAGTGACTTCTTCACAACTATGTGAAAATAGATTGTAGTTCTTCCTGGATAAGTGTCTTCTAGCCTCTTCACAGAGTATGAAAGCTACTTGCCAAAGCCTTCCTTAATTTTGGGATCTGAGCTACCAGCCCTCTCTTTTGATTCCCATCAGCCCACTGCTGAAGGCAATACAGAAATTAGAGAAGAATAAAACAGACATATAGAAAAATTGAATGCAGATATCTGGGAAGTGAAAAACACACAGGAAATAATAAGCAACCACATTAAACATCTTCAGAATAGAAGGTCAGACCTAGAAAACAAAGTGACTGAGCTGCAACATACAAGCTGTGAAGAACACAAAGTAAATAAGAAAGAGAGCGAATTACTACAACTGCTGATAGATGATTCAAAGAGAAACAACATCAGAATTATGGAAGTCCAGGAGAAGACTGAGGACAAAACAAAAGGCTTAAAGGACATGTTTAAGGAAATTATGGAAGAAAATTTCCCAAATCTAAGAAAAGAAATGAACATGGAACTATTGCAGGCATATAGAACACCAAACAACTTTGATCAGAAGAGATCCTCATCACGACACATCATAATTAAAATTCTAGAAACCCAACACAAAGAGAAAATACTAAAAGCAGTAAGAGAAAAACAGAAGGTGACCTACAAAGATAAGCCCATCAGGATAATTGCAGACTTCTCAATCCAGATTCTAAAATCCCAGAGACCAAGGAGCAATATCATCCAAGCACTAAAAGAACATAAATGCCAACCAGCTATAACCAGCAAAATTATCTTTTAATTTAAAGGGAGAATTTAAAACTTTGCATGATATAGAATACCTGAAGGAATATGCAGCCACTGAGCTGGTATTGCAGAGAATACTTAAAGGAAACTTAGAAAGTGGAAGGGAGGCCAGTGAAACCAATGACCCCAGAGGAAAAGTGACAACAGTTAGAGGAGAATGAGCTGAGAAAAAGTATGCTAGTAATCAGTGAAATACGAGTAAATAAGTTATATGAGTTAAAAAATTCTAAAATAACTAAACTAGCCTTCATATCTGTCACTTTAAATATATTTATGTGGTATCGATTTAAGTTCATTTAATGATGCAATGTGATATAGTTTTAAGTTTGTTTTATTGTACCAATTCACTTATTAGGTCACTGATGGACATTTATCCTAAGAAAACTGATTGATTTAAAGACAACCCTGTGAATGTACAAATATGTACCTTTCGGTATTCAGCTAAGGCATTTGAAATTTAACTTTTTTTCTTCTTTCCCAAATTTACTAGTCTTTTGAACTACATGCTTGTAGTTATTTTGTAATGTGAACTGCTGGGTAAGGCCAGGTTTAAGAAGAGCAACAAAGATATAGCAAAATATAGGGAAAAAAAAAACTTTTGGTAAATATCCCAATACAGGTATTGGTTGGATTCAGAGAAGAGGCATCAAGATTTAACTACTGCGACCCATTATAGGAATAGGAAGCTGAGTTAGAGTGGTGATTTAAGTGAAATGATTTAGGTGCAGAAGATTAATTTGTTAAGTACTGTGTAGTTTCTCTGACTAGGAAAATCTAGAACACAGACATTCTATAGAACCACATAAAGTGATAGCCGGGGTTGGGGGAACGGATAGGGAGGGGGTGGGAAGGTCAAAAATGGGAAGGGATTGTAAAGTTGATATGATACATATGTGCACAAAATGCCCAAATTCATTGTAAACACTATGTATTACATATGTATATTAATAAAAATAGTGGGAAAAATTGATATCTCATTTATGAAAAGATGAACCCAGATTTTGTATTAAGTGAGAAAAACAAGCAATTTTAATTCCCATGACTAAGAAAATTTAAATATTTTATCTGAATAAGTCCCCCACAATTAGCTCCAATTATGTTGCTATATATATATGAATATATTGCTGTTCAAAATAAAAAAAAAATTCTAAATAAATTTTCCTCCCTGAAATTTGTTGTTCTGAATTTCTAATTGCAATGACAGCAGCCTTAATTGATGATGCATGAATAATCTCTGCAGACTTCAAAATGTTAATTTGCTAAAAGAGCTAAAGGATTTTTTTCTCCAATAATTCTGGCTCTCTGATAGTTTTCTTCCAATGGCCAAAAAATATTAATTCTTCTATTAGTAAATATCAGGCTATGTGTAAAAATAGCCACAGCTGAGCTGTTCACCTCACCTTGGCCCTATTTCTAGACCAAGCACTCCTCACAAAAGTGCTGTAATATTGATAAAAGATTTGGCTTACATAGTACAAAAACTTACTATGAAAAAGTTACTGGCAGACATGGTGTATTTCTAACCTTGTTTTCACAAAGTATATACGGTTAGGGCTAATACTGGAGATGAAATTATGCATTTAAAAAATACGGTGTGTCAAAATGGTTAAACTATTTTGACTTAAGAAATTGAAGGAAAAAGATGAAATCCACATCTCTCTGAAGAGATGATGGAAATTAGTGGTGATTGAGGACAATTTTCTATACATACTTTAAATTCAGAGATAAGTACTTCATGGGCAATTGGTGATTGTGTACTTGAAAGCCATACCACATGAGAATAACACCTCAAAGCTCACATTATGAATGTGTTGATTAAATTATAGTTTGAGTGTGAGATTTTCAACAGCAATTATCCTTCATATAGGCATGTCACAAAAGTTACTTTTTTATTTTTAATATTTTCATTAGGGGTCTCATTTATCTGGAATTATAAAGGCTCAGGACTGTTCTTGCCTTGACACGATGCTTTGTTTCCTTGTTGTGATTTTAATAAAAAAAAAAATTGAATCCTCTGTTTTGGACTCGACCTATGAAAAGTAGCTTTTATATTTGGTGTTATTGTTTACATTCCTTTATATTAGCCACTGAACTTGGCATCCTGAACATTTTTCTGAACACTGTAGCCATAGCATGCATGCCACAGGTTGGCTCCTGACTAAAATAAGACAAACTAGACATTCCTTGGGCATTTCCCTATCTAGTAATTTCTCAATTTTAACTTTTGTCATTGCTTAATTCACTTGTAGTATGAGATGTTTATTAAATGTGATATTAACCCAAAAAAGCAGACATTGTAAATGATTTTAAGTAAGTCTAGGAGCAAGTATTGAATATGCCAAAACACTGATTTGCATTTTAAAAGACTCATTCACTCTAATGCAATTAAAATTTGTAAACTAGCAGAACACACAGAGGTGCATTGCTCCCTGGAAGTCTCACTGCACATTTTGACTCTTGTTCCCTTTTTGTTTTAACAATTTGTTATACTCTCAATATTTTATTTTAACAAGAAAATTATGATGTGACACATCTGTCTATTAGATTTTGGAGTAATTCCAATGGGGAAATAAGAAGAATGGATGATATTATATCTTTAGAAAATATAGGACTAAATATATTTTCACGTATGTTTTGAAGATACTTGTTTATAATTTATGTTGCTTATTTCTTAAATGGTCAAATTGTTTTATCTTAGATGATCACAATTGATGATGCATAGTGTAAATTAAAAATTACAATTCAATATAGATGAATTTGTCCCAAATGTAAGTAAAAACTACAAACAACTAAGCATGCAATGAACATATAATATATACATATACATTTTCTCTAGAGGTACTCACTTCTACACTTACAAAACTTTGTCAGTTAGGTGTCCCATCTTATAAGAGTAGAAACTGAGACTTGGGGGACTTGAGGGGTTTAACAGGATGGCCCAAAATTCCACAGCTAGCAAATTCTTGGGTCAATATATAAGATAACTCAGTTTTAACTGAAAAAAACCTCTTGGTTCAACTTGCTATATTGCAAGAATATACATATTATGCACATAGGTTATTTAGAAATATATAAAAATTAAATTTAAAAGTACTGGATATAACTGGTCACAAATGTCCTATATGGCTGTGGATGAGCTGCTCATCCATAAAATGAAAATATTATCTAGTCAAAATCAAGTAAAGCCAAGATTTAGAGGACATAAACATGGCACAGGTTATTTCTGACAACTTTAATGATCATAAGCATTAAAAGCAATAATTGACAACAACGCAGAACAGTCAACACAAATGCACATCTAAACACTTATCTGGGAGGTGATTGGATCATGAGGCTTAATTGGATCAAGTGGATTAACCCATTGCTAATTTTATATCCCATTAGGAGTTTGAGACTGGATGGAGGGATGGTTCAGTCAGTTTTTCTGAACTTAAACTCTTTCAGGGCCTCTGTCTTACCCTTCCATATAGTTGGCTATCATGAATGAATTAAAACCTCTGAAAATGTGAGCGAAAATAAGCCATTCCTCCTTCAAATTGTGAGTGTTGGGCATTGCATCTTCACAATGAGAAAATAACTAAGTCAGAAATTGGTCCCAAAAGTGACGTCCTTGCTATGGCATTAGCTGACCATATGGGTTACGAGCCTTTAGAACTGGTTTGTTGGAGAAGTTCTGAAGAGTTTGGAAATGCTAACGATAGTAGGCTTAATGCTGTGTAAGCTGAACTAGATGGGAGATGCTGGTCGGAGCTAAGAAGAGCAGATTATGAAGGCCAAGATCAGATATTGTGGATAGAAAGAAGAATCTCCCTGGCAATTGAACTAAAAGCCAACTGTGTTGCACATTGGCAAAAGAGTGTTGGCCTTTGGCATTTGTGCCCACATCCTGAGATTTTTGCCTGGAACTGAGATTAAAAACAGCAGTTAGTTAATCTGGCCCAGAAAATCTCAAGGCATCAACATGCCGGCTGTCATCTGAGTCCTGCTTGCTTCTTCACCAGATCTACACTGAGAATCAGAAGGAAGAGGCTGAAACATAAGATATAAAAGCCTTGGCATTTCATCAGCCCCACTGCTGCAAAGTCAGGGCAAGGAGGAGCATGTTGCTAAAGAATTTGCATCAGAAAGAGGCCAATCACTTTACAGTTGAATGATGGGAAAGATGCCTTGAGGGCACCTCAGGAATCATCAAGGCTGTGACCTTTGCCAGTTCTAGGATGCAGAAACGAACGCCTTGTTTTGATAAGAGAACTTCAGGAATTGATGCTCTTCTGGGCCACAGAGTAAAGTATTTGCTAGAGTATAGCCACCACAGTTTAGCCATCTAGGCACTTAGAAGCTGCTGTAGCCAAGGTCCAAAAGGGCCTCATCCTGATCGAGCCAGCAGCAGAACTTGACGTGATCCACGTGGTGCGGGTTTTGCAGGCACGTAGAATACAGGATGTGCTAGGGGCGTGGAGACTTACACTCAGATTTGGAAGGCTTGTGGGGCCCGACTGTGCGCTCCTGAGGGGGCTGTGCAAGAGGCTCAGAGTGTGAAGCCAGAATTGTTGTGGCAGGAATTTGGAGATCACATGTCCCTCCTCCACTGTCAGCACACCATGGGATCTTTTGAAAATGGGAACAAAAATAAACCTCTTCTTCAAGTTACAGGTGTTGGGTATTGTGTCCTAGTCACAAGAAAGTGACAGATTTAGACAAATTTAATGGACTTTAAATATTGGCATATAAATCCATTAAAGTTGCTAAATTAGTAGATTGATTGATTCTAAAATTTTGTATATGTTATACGCAAATACTGACACTTTTTTTCTTTTCTTTTTCATTTTCACCAATTCCTATGTCATTTGTGCAGTTATTTTGTCTTTTTTGCAATGGCATATTAAAAAGTGATGATTTTAAAAAACGGTTTGATTTTTTTTTTTCATTTTCAGGACCTAACCTCTTGATCAATATTGATCCTCATGTATAATATGCATTGTGGCTTTGCTTGTAGTCATTCTTTACCAGATTAGAAAACTCCATTTCTATTCCTGGTTTGTTGATAATTCTACCACTAATGTGCATTAAGTAAAACCAGATGTTTTGTTCTGGATTCAGTGAGAGCATCAGGTAACTTATCTCCATTGCATTCTGTGTTGTGTGGCAAATTATGCTTATATGTATTAAAATATCAACCCTAGCTTACACATATGAATATAATCTCAATCATGACATGTTTTCATTCCGGTGCAAGGTCAAATTTTTTGACAATATTTAAGACTTTTCTATCTTTATATTTGTTAATGTGTATAACAGGGGTATGCTGGGCTTCCAGAGCATCTTGGTGTATGTTATATTTATTTCTGTTTTTCGGAAAGATTTTGTGTCTCAAATGAATGATATTTCAGCCTTAAATGTTAAGTAGACTTTAGCAGTATACAACTTGATTTTCTAGCAATGTTTTCCCATAAATTTTTGATGATTTGATGAAAATTGCAATAATCAAATGTAATTATTTTTCTATTTTGATGAATTATGTTTTTAAATAAACTTATTCTATCCAAATAGTCAGATTAGCCATAATTTAATCATAATTTCCTTTTCTTATCTTGATTAATATTGGTAAGGTTGTAATGATTTTCTTCTTTTCACTCTTGCTGCAGATAATGTGGCCTGCACTTTTTTCTTAACTAACTGGGGTCATTGAATTTGGTTATATTGTCAATAATCAAATTTTACCTCTCTATTTTCTGCTGTAATTTTCATTTTATACCTTCCATTCAGTTTTCATTATCTGTTTTGTTGTTGTTGTTGTTGCTGTTGTTGTTTTGTTTTGTTTCCTAAAGTAACTGGGAACTTATTTCATTAACTTCAGGCTTTAATATGTGGAATTAAAGAGTAAACTTGATTTAGTGAACCAACTTTTTGCTATATTTTATATTCATTATATTATACTTCAATTTTTCTGATTTTTCTATCTAACTTCTAACTAGTAAATTATTTTAATCTGTGTTTTTACAAAGTTGATAATGTGAAACATCTTTATTTAGCTATTGTTACTATGTTTCTATTAATAATTTGAGTTTTATTTTCACTCTTTTTGTAAAATAAATTTGGAATAATTTAAATCTTTTGTAATTTCTTGAAACAGAAGTTACAACCCACAGTGGTATTGATTGTAGCGATCATAATACTATAGCAATGTCAGGTGTTTCTATCAATTTGAGGTGTCTCTCTCTCTCTCTCTCTTTTGGGGGGGTTGATAACTGAATATCTTTCACCTTCCATCCCTCTCAGCACACCTTGTTATGACAACTTGCTTCTTCAATTAGCATTAAAATGCTCTAAAAGAAAAGAATTTTATCACTTACAGGTCCAAAAGAATAATAATATACACATTTTAGAAATCAATAACAATAGTAATGAAACAATAAACTTTTAAACAGTATACTTTTAGGTATATATCTGTAAAATGGAGCTGTAGGAGCACATGCTCTCACTATAAAATTATTTGATATGTATCTATATGTGAAATATTTTTTGAATAAAGTGGATTGATATTGAACTATTAAATATATTAACTTTTGTTTATGTGCTTGTGTTTGCAGCAGTAAGGGACTGAACCCAGTGGCCCTTGTGTGCCAAGTTAGCGTCCTTGCCCTGAGCTCTGTACCCTCTACCCCTTGTACTGCTAAATCCAGACACCCTAGCTTCTGCACGTTGCAATTAACACAGTTTATGCCTCTTACCTTACTTTGTGCTATTTCTCTTGGCTTTTGCTGCTATTAATGCATGTATTTTGCCAAAAGTTGGTATGTTTTTATCCTACAGGCACTCTGAGTTATGTACTTGAGTCAAGTTTTCCTAGCACTGACAGGTACATAATTTAGAGTCCATGTTGAAGTAACAGGTATCATAAAGAGAGATTATTTTTATGTGCACTTTTACATGCATGTATGGGTCTATATTTGGTCCCATCTTTTTCAGCTTGTGTTATGTAGTTATATTTTATACACATTAGACATTTTCTTACCTATTTCTTTTATTGCAAGGGGTGAAAAATAAAAAATAAATACTTAAAATGTCTCCCCTTGATTCAGCACCTCAATTCCACTTCTACAGCTGTGCCTGCCTAGCCTAGTGGCTGAAATGAGTTGCATTCGCTAGGCCAGGATGCCTGCTCTCTGTTACCCAGCTTTGGCTGTGTGAAGTCAGGTGAGCTGTCTCCCTCCATTGCTGTTGGGTTAAATACTAGTATCTACTTCTCTTTCCTGATCATGGTCCTGAGATCTACTCTCCTTAGGGCTTCTGCATTTATAGTTCTCTGCTGTTCAGTTTTTGGATAAGCATCTGATTATGCAAAAGCAATAATACCATTTGAACAATTGAGTCAATGTTCTCCATACAAACACTTTCAGTGTTCCAGATTTCTCTGAAGTTAATAAATTATGGAATAGCACCATTGCTACAAAAGTATTTACTTTATCAAATAAACTCCATTTAGTGTGTGGGTTTCTTAGGTTTCTCTATGAGAAATATTGGTTATGACTTGAAGCAGAGATACACAGATGAGATAAAAAATTTTAAAGCAATGTCTGAGATAAATTATTGTGCTATAATTTTATTAAAATGCTATTTCATACCTTTATGATTTTCAATTTGGAAAACAAGGAGACTGATATAGTTTTTGAGGCAGGAGGTTAAAGAATTTGCATCAAATAAAATAGGGAATTTTTCTTATAGAACTTCTCAGCAATGTATGGAGATGTGACAATTTTAGCTCAGCATTTCCTAATTAATGCTTCTTTTAAGAAATTTAAATGGGAGTAAATGAGGAAGATACAAATGAACAACAGAAGAGGTTAAATAAAAACATTCAAGTAGACTTAAGGCATTACCAGAATTTGTATGGATTCCATGTTAAAGCTGAATAATAAAATGATTTGTGATTATGTTTATGATCCTGTTGTCATAATATGGGTGTGTATACCTTAGAAGCAAGATTTTTTTTTCTGCTTGCACTAGAAGGTAATTTTAACTTTGTCATTTAAAAAATACAGAAACTTAAAGCAATTTTTGTTTTTATATGTAGTCTGTATTAACTCAGAATCATAACTGCATAACAGCTGATGAAATCTACCTGATTAGAGGCGGCACACTATACTAGGCCATTGGAGAGAAGTTCATGTCTATGTCTTTGAGTGGAGTCAGGTAAGGGAAGGACATAGGTCAGCGGCTAACCAATAGGAATATGGTTTCAAGGTGAGGCCAAGTCTCACTGGGCTACCAGCCAAGGCAAGAGAAATATGAAAGTATGTTATAAAAACCTCGGTCTCTAGCAGCAGAGTCCAGCAGCCTAATATGTTATATCCAAGAAGTAGCCTTGTGCCAAGCTATCTAATGCAGAGAGGATGGAGAAGCCAGATGGAGCCATATGGATAGAAGGTGCCCATCCATTTCCTCACCACAGCCCACCAGGTCCTCAATCCTGATTGTCAATGGCTAATGAGATTTATCGAGTCGTTATAAAAGCACTCTTGTGCAAAGAAGTATCTTCAACTCACTTCAATATATTCTGAGCCAAAAAGGTAAAATTTACACAGCAAATTTTAAGATGTATATTCTTACAATTAAGTGGATTATGTGAGAATTGTATTCTCCTTCTACAAGCATGCATTCAAATTTCAGATCAGGTACCTGATCATACTATTATGGAAATAAATTACAAATAAGAATTTGGCCATAATTTTGAAGGAATGCACTTTATCTTTTTGTTGCTCTGACAAAACACTTGAGAATATAATTTAAAGGAGGAAAGATTTATTTTGGTTCACAGTTTCTGAGGATACAGTCCACGGTTTTCTGGTTTTATTGCTAAGGACCTGTTGTGAGACTGAACATCATAGTCAACAATGTGTGGCAGAATTGGTAGAATAGAGCGGCAGATGAACAGAGACGGGGAGAAGTCCAGAGGAAAGTTCTGAGGACAAGACATAGTTCCCAAGGGAATGTCCTTAACATCTTCCTTATCCAATCAGGTTCCATTTCAGTAAGTCCTAGGAGTTGTGATTCATAAATACATTAATGATCTTTACAGCCATTATGATCCAGTTACTTCACCAAAGCCTGTCACCTGGAAATAAAACCTCTAGCATGTGGCCTTAGGGGCGCATTTTATATCATGGTAATTACATCAAATAACATGATAATTACATCAGAATTGTATGGCTATAAAATAATAGTGATGATACCTTGGTTCTACCCCAGCCCATTCAATTGCAATGTCAATATGGAGTCTAAGTATGTGCATTTCTAACCAATTCTCAGATGATAGTGAGGCACAGTAAAGTTTGAGTATTCTTACAAAACTTATATTAGTACTAGTACTAATATGAGTTATAACTACTTATATTAGTATTAGGTTATTATATAGTCAAATGTTAAAAGTATGTTGTCATGTAATAAACTTTAAAATAAATAGAATTCCATTTTCAAAAGGCAATGCCATTAAGCATGTTGGGATACACTTGCTGCACCACAAGCTTCTATACTGAAATCTGCAAATGCTCTACGGTCTTTCCTTCTTTAAGCAATGTCTTCTCACTCCAAAGACATAAAATATTTTGACACAAGATCAGTACATAGAATGATTTGTGTCAGCCATAAAATTGTTACATAAAATTTATGAATAGAAGGTTGCTATATTATATTTTTCTATTATATACTTTTACAGATAAAGAGACAGACTGAAAATTAAATGTTGGGATAAAATTTTATTGGAACAGAGCCAGTGTTTGGCTTGAGTTCTCTCTGCTCTGCGTTGCCTCCCATCTTCATGACAGTGTCTCTTCCCTCATCGTGAATATCTTTTAACAAGCTCACACAATGGCCCAACCTCTTTCTTTGTCCAGGAACAAGACCTTCCAGTTGGGCCTTGTGAGCTTTAGGTTTGGTCCTGGCAGCTTCAGCATCTGAAAGGTCTCTTTTGTAAATTTGGTTCAGATCCTTTTTATGTATCAGTTGCCGCTAATCTGATACTGTTTCTCCAAAGCTTCCTGGTTCCTTAGAGTGGGAAAGACATGTGTATTTAGATACATAATCTAAGCACTCAGTGTGATCATTTTTACCAAGCTTGTTCATTTAACCCCCAAGTAATCCCATAATTTGCCATGACCCAATATCTGGCTCATTCTCCTAGACATTTTGTCGTTTGATTTGTCACTGTTTTCTTTTGCTTGTTACCTATTTTTTTTTCCTAAAGACGGAACCCAGGGCCTTTATACTGAGCTACATACCCATCCCTTGTTTTATTCTAAAACAAGGTATATCTAAGTTGCCCCAAACTTTTGATTTCCTGTCTCAGCCTGCTAGAGTCCTGGGAATCCAGGCATTTTGACGCCATTCCTGGTTTATTCCCCTATTCTTATATGTCCTATGCATTTTACCTGGTGGAGTATAATTCTTTCAAGTTATGTATCTGTTCACCCAGAGTTTTGAAAAGTGACAATGGAATAAGGTCCTTGTCATGCTGTCCCTCCTTTCATCATCCCTCTCTCACCTCTCCCTCTTTCCTTTCTTTTTTCGTGTTTGGATATTACATGTGTAAAGTGGATTACGATCTCTAGATATATCCTTACGTGTATGATAAAAACCATACTTTTCCTTAGCGGGAGATTTTTCAATCTATTTCAGAAAATAAACATAATGTCATTGTTAAAAGAAGGTTTTAGTGAAGAAATGCTGAATAGAAAAATCAGTGAAATGTGTAATAGGTAAATCATTCCTATATTATTATAAAGGGAAAAATACAAGTTGCCAGGAAATATATTCACTTATTCATACCTTCATTCACTAACAGACATTTTATCCAAAGATTTTGAACTTATTCATAGAAATAGACATGATATAAATGCAAAAGTAACACAGTGCCCACAGTAGTTCAGTGAACAGAGAACTTATGTGAAATGTTGATATGTATTCATAATTCCCAAAATATGCTTTATTTTTTATGACTTTCATTTTTATTTGAAAAATATAAAGATTTAGTAATTAAGATGTTCTACACATGGCTGTGCACTATTGCAGTAAAGTGCTTGTTATTAAACACCATAAATGTTTATCTATATTGAAAACAATTGAGTTGTGACATATTAATGTGCTATATTATGAAATCACTGAATATTTGTAAAAAGTAAGGATTCAAAAAGTATAATATAAAATAATATTTTAATTAATTTTGAAATTGTTAAAATATAAACACAAATTAATAAACAGTGCATTGCAAATAATATAAACACTGAAAGAAGTCATTTTGGTTGATTATATAGGTAATTTAAAATTTCTTTTATGTTATTTTTCCATTTTTTAGATTTTTACAAGTAATGTCTTTTGTAAAATTGCTTTTTTATTAATGAGAATATAAATATAATTACAATTTTTGTTTTACAATGTAGTACTTATAAAATTAAGTGTCGATAGTGATATAAGGTAATAATAGGAGAAACAAAATAAAAACACATGTCATATCAGATTGACCCTGAATGGACTTGGAAATATTTTCAAATAGACTAGAGGTTTGGGCTCACAGTCCTATATAACTAGGTAAATACAGACACAACAAACTATTGTGATTGACAGTAAAAAATAAGTTAAAAACCATCCAGATAGTCAGAGGAAATACAGTTGTATTTGGTAATGGACTTAACAAAACTTCTGTTGATCTTTACAGAATGGGCTGAGGCACGTTGTAAAACAGAACAGACAGCAGGAGTCTTTGCTGAATGGTCAGGATTTCAACTACAGTTTGGTATTGAATACTTGCGTAGGTAGGGTAGAAACTGGGTAGACACATTCCAGACAAAGATAAGAACACAAATGGAGTTATCACGTGCTGGATGAACTCAATGTGTTTCAGGTTGTTTAGGGTGGCAAGAAGCAGGGTTTCCTATGGGAGGGCTGCTGATAAAGCGCTTCAAGTGCGGGTCTTGGGGAGAGTGAAGATGAAGCTCTTGGGACAGAGATAAAGGTGCAGTCAAAAGGAAAGAGCAGAAGGGGCCTGGGAGGATGCACAAAAGCCTGTTGGGGAGAAGAAATAGAATAATCGCAAGTTACTTACTTTATTCTTCCACCAATATTCAGAAAGTGCATTGATGATGATTGAAAGGAGAACAAATGCATGGAAAAATGTCCCCATATTTCAAAAGAAAACATCACGCAAGGTAACAGCTACTGTTTCTTCACCTTAAGTACCGCCAAAAGTGTTAATTAACATGTTTTTAAGTTTACAAGATTTTTTCAGTTAAGTAGTTTTTAATCTCCATTTAAATGATACAGGCATTAGATAGTTAAACCATTCCAGATGGCACAGGGGTTAATGATACATACAGGGTCTGATCCAGGCTGTGCCTAGGCTCCACATTTATATGCAGCCTCTACAGTGGAGGTAGAAAATATGGGCTCTGGACTCAGATTCATAAGTTTAAAAGCTGTCTCATTAGCTGTTAACACCTCTTAGTATCTCAGTTCCTCATTTTGCAAAATAATGCAGTGACATACCTAAGGAGTCTGTTACTGGGGAGTGAAGCATACTTGGCACAGTGCCAGGCACGTGGGATTAGACTCTCATTGTCGCCTGTCTCTTCTCATCTTATGCCAAATCTACAGAAAAAAAAATATAGAAAAAAGGATTGCCATTCATTCACCTAAAATAAGTGCTTGGCAATAATTTAGCTTCTTTGAAGTCTCAAAAGAAGAGCCATAGTTCCTTAAGCCTAGGTCCACGTGCTTCAAAATTCAAGGGCTAAGGTCGTAAACTTTCCAGAAAGCTCATCAAAATTATTTTGTAACACTCAGATGAAAGATGTAGTGTGAGCGCTGAGATACTCTTCTTTCTGGAAGAGGATGTGCAGCGTCCAGACATTATTTAAGAGTCTAACGACGTGGCTAGGAATTGCATTTACCTGTATGAAAATTCTCTTTTGCAAATAAACTTTTAAACATGTTTCACCTTTATCATTAGTGGAAGTGTTCTCACAGTGCAGTAGCAATTGTGAGATTGCTTTCAGGTTCATTATGTGTAAATTGATCATTTTTTGCTTTACATCTTAACTTTGTAACATTAACTAAAAGTTTGGGTCATTATTTGCATTTGTAATAAGACTTTTCTGTGAGGAGAATAATTTCTTAATTTTAATATGTAATTTGTATTTTCTACCCAAACAATATTGTTCACCTATCTTTTCAGAATACCTTTTCAGCTTACCTTCAAATCATTCAAACAAGAATAATTTAAGGGCTGGAGGAATGACTCGGCAGTGACCGCGCACTTAGATAAGTGCTAAGTAACTGAGTTTGATTCCCAAGTAGCACATAAGCAGGACATAATGGTACATGCTTATAATCCCAGCATGCAGGGGGCTGAGACAGGAAGATTTCTGTGAGCCCCGGCGCTCCATAGAGTATACAGAGTGAGATGCTGTCTCAAAAAAAAAAAGGGTGATTCAAAAAGAATTTCAAAATCAAGCTTGTCTATTAAATCTCTAGTAAATATCCTTCATTTTTCAGGAGGAAAAAATGCAAATCCAGACCCCTATATGTTCCACTTAAATTTTAGGTCTGGTATTTGGAAAGAAAAGAATCAAGGCTTAAACAATCTCTACATTTCCACATCCATCATATGTTTCTGGTTTAATTAGCAGTTCTTTGATGGAAATAGTAAGAAACCAGGGGGAAAAAAGTTCTTGTGATGGTTTAGTGTCAATAGTAGCAAAAATGATCATTTAGTATGTAACTTGCATCACAAATTTTTATTGCATAAAAGCAAATTGGGAAAAAAGCAAGGTCAAGAGCTGTGGTTTTGGCTGGTGTCAGAAGTCTAAGAAATAGAATAAATAGATAAAATTTGGTTTTTGTGACATGTGATATGCTTTTGGAATTTCGAAGTTTTAATGACTTTCACTTGTAAAATGTATAGAGTTCACAACCTTTAAAAAGTAAATATAGATGATAGCATTTGAAATAAGAAGGCGGTGACCCTAAGACATATGAAAAGAAAACATTTTTGAAAAGTAAGCAAAACGTCCCTGGAAGGAAACTACAGACTATTGATTGAGGAAAATTCCAATTAAAAGTAGACTGTTCTCAATGACTAAAAGGTGTGAGAAAGCAGTATCACAATAGCTTTGAAAGGCTGGAGAAATGGCTTATCAATTGGAAATTTTTATCCATCTAAGATATCCTGAAGGGGAGACTTACAGATTAAAAAATATGAAATAAGAATTTGATTTCCAGGTATTTAATCTCACACACATAAGCGAGAAATTGGCATTGGTATAACCAATCAGTTACCCAGAATTCAGCAGGACTGTGCGCCTGCAGTTCTATTCCATTCCTTCACATGTCGTCTCATCTCCTGCTGATGAGAGAGAAGATGAAGCTCTGGATGGAGCCACACAGGGGAAGGGTCTTGCGGTGACGATGCAGTTCAGTGAACTGCTTTTTAACATAAACTATAGAGTTTGTTCCTGTGTGAGGTCTTTAAATTTTACTTAAAGTAAGGTTCATGCTATTATCCCTGGGGTGAAATTTTTCATGAGTAAAATCAGAGTACACAAGCAAGAAAATGGTGTTTTTAAGGGGGCAGTTTATCAAAATCATAGCATACCATTCTCTTTTCAGATGGTCTGATGATTTAAATTAAAGTGTCTGGGGAGAAGAAGTATTTGACAACAAAGAGAATTCAAATGACCTCTTGTGTTTGTTAACCTTATTAATTGCTTTAACATCCAAGCGCCCGCATTTACTGGCATAGAAAGTTCCGGTTATTTATTGCCATTTATTGTGGAAGACCTTTGTTCTTTGTGTTTTTCAGCTCTGTTATTCTTAAAAGCCAGGAACTCTGACAGCTGCTGCCAGCTCTGTGCAGTTTGTTTAAAACAATCTGGGGAATTGCCTAGCAACCTCACATCCAGATTCTGGTACCCTCCTGGAGACCGCATTCCTTACTCTCTGCTCATCTCCGCAATTTCACAGGGGAAGACACACACCCACCCACCCACCCACCCACCCACACACACACACACACACCACACCCTTATAGACACACCATAATCAAAACTCACTGACTCATTTTGTTTCTAAAAGATATGCCCCATTGTTCATTAACCATGCAATTCTTTGACATGCAGATCAGAGCTGAGTGTTTATTAACCTTGAAATGATCTCATTGAGATTTATGCAAATGAATTATTTTCCTTCTCTTTAGAGCTTCTTGTTAAAGGCTTACCTCTTTTTAAGACAACAATATGCAACATCCTTTACCAAAATGAAAAATAAAAGTTTTTTTATCATCTACATAATATGTGATGTTTTGCGTATTTCATCGGCTTTATCAAAATCTTGGCAAAATGTGGAAAATACAAGTTTATCTTGAGTCAGTTTCAGAGCATGACAAAGAAAGACGGGACCATCTTTGAATCTTGGAGTGAGCCAGGGTGTTAGGCTGTTTGTATTGTGCATTCTTCTCTTGTGTTCCTGGTGTTTATCAGGAGATGATGACAGGTACTTGGAATACTATGGAGAACTTTGCAAAGAGCGCTGTACCAGAGTGGTAGAAGACTTGACTTCAGCTCTGGAGTTATGTGGGTTAGTTTTGGTCTCCCCATTTTGGAAAGAATTGCTTCACTCCAACATACCCACTATCGAAATAGAATTATAGACTAAAAGACTGCTGCTGTCCCTTTCTATCTAGGATTTCATCTATCCATAAGTGGCCTAGACCTTCCATGAAGCTGTTTTACACAGGAAATCAAAGAGAAGGAAAAGCAGTCATTAGGAGATGAAGTTTAGTTTCAATTTATCTTTTAAGTATAACATTGGACTGAACATTATCAGATATAAAATTGGAATAAAAGAGTAGGTCACATGATCCCAGACACCTTTATGAACCTGGTGAGATGTCAGGGGTACAAAGAAATATAGTTATCCTAATGGTATCAAAGATTATGCATACAACATACAGATTAGGAGATCTGAGATTTCACATTCTTTCTATTCTAGAGTCTGCTACCTGTCTAGTTTTGATTCTACCCAAGTGCTCAGGTTCTGGCATATTGCCTTCTGGTGTTTTCCTTTTGCCACCATATATTAGGAAGCAAATCTCCTCCTCTCAGACCTTTGCCAACCACTTGCCTAAAACATCTGTGTTGCTCGTGAGACTTACAACAGTTTATCGTTTCATGCTGGGTTAGTAGCCTCAGAATCTTACCTACTAAGTTGGTGGGTCTGCTCCAGAGATAACTAAGAAAAAGTACACTCAGAATAGTTGTACTGAAAAGGCCTATATAGCTAATAGGAGAACAGAGTATTTTTTTCCTTTCCTATGAACTTTACATCAATTATATTTTTATGTCTGTATTCAGCCACATTACAGAGACTGCTGGAAAGCTGATGACTAGTTTTACTGAGCTCACTTTCTAGTTTTAGCCCGTATCAGTAAAGAGGCCACAAAAAGGAAGCAAGGTAGACTGTGCATTGGGGCCAGATAAACTTAATATTTAACTCTGATATCACTGCTAATAAGATGTGTTACTGAGCAGAAGTTACTTTAGTCTTTCTATGCTGTTTCCTTATTTTTCAAATTGTGGTATTATGATTTCCTCAAAAAAATTTGAAAAAAAAGTATATTACATGATTATCCCCGCACTAAGTGTTTCAAAATCATAGATACAAGAAAGTATCATTTTAGCTCTACCTCACATATTGGAGGTAGAATACTTAAGTCACATTGTGGCTGTGTAAAATAAAAATACCCCTTCCTCTTTTTCTAGGACATAGTTCTAGTCAATGACATCATCTCTGTGTCTCTTTCCTGCCTCATATAGTTCTTTGTCCACTGGGGATAACTTATAATTTATGTATGTCTTTGAGTAACTGGGCAGAAGCCAACAGAAGAAACCGAATCTCGGAGGGAAACAGAGAGAACTCTCAGGTTTTCAATGTGGAGGGAATAAGAATGCTGTTTTTCCCCAAACCACGAATACACAATCAAAGGGAACTCGGATTTCAGTGATTTATATTATGCATTCTGGTTTTGACTTTAAGCTTTAAAGAGCTGTGTGCTTAAATCATCACAGAAGACATAGCTGGCCACATTGAAAGAAGCCAGTTTCTAAGAAAACTCATTAATGGACTTGCAGTCCGGTGACACATGTCAGCAGTGTTGTTTTTCATATTTCCCTGGCAAACAAAGTGCTAAAAGTGCTTGATAAAAATGATAGACTATGTCTACAATTGAAAAGGAAATGATTGCATATTCAAATGGCTTCTAATGCTCTTAATCCCACCCCCACCCCCTCCGTGAAAGATCCTATTGAGCTCTTGCCAACTGAAATGGTGATCAATGCCACCTTAAGTGGCTTGATTTACTCTTATAATCCCCACACATTACTGAAATTTCTGAATGAAAACACAAAGTTAACAGGACTCCCTCTAATAGATTTAGTGGTTACTTTCCTGGGAGCAAATAACTAGGATATAGTGTAAATTTAAAAAGCAAAGTTTCAGAATAGGTTTAATGCTGTCCTTGAAATCTAACAAAATATGGTACACAGGAGGCTGAAGTAAGAGACACTGATATCTCATAGTTCTGGAGGCTGCTAATCCTAGATCAAGGCCAGAGGATTCTTTTCAAGGCATGTCTTTCCCAGGACCAACCTGCAAACAGCTAGCCCTCATGCCAGTCTACAGTATCATTTTTGTATTTTTAATGAAAGTCCAATTCTCAATGTTGTGTGTACACAGTGTCAATGTCTGGTATTTCCCTGTGGATGCCTTGTATCATAGAGAAAAAACAAATGAACAAACACAGAGAGAAATCATGCCCATTGGCATATAGCTCTATCCTAAAATATGAGAAATTTCTTATCTGAAAAATGAGATATAAAGATCAGCTGCAGTTAATAGAATTCAGAGAATTAATATGCTGTGCTATATCTACAATAAGCATTGTTCTCAAGAATGACAAGAGAAAGAGGTCAAAATATTTGTAAGCTATTCCAAGAACATTTAAATCAAGCCATTTAAAAGTAAGCTATCAGTAAATAGGAAACAGCCATGTTGATGTAATATATTATAATTTCAGGGTATCAATAGATATCAATAGAAGGCTCACTTGAAATTAGAGGAACTTAAATTGCTTTCTAATTAGCACAGAAATTTTGTATTACCTAATTTTATCCATCAACATATGTCTAGACATGAGAAAAAAGTTCAAGTTGCAGTAGTAGTTTGTCCTTCCTTGAAAAAAATCTAACATGACTGAATTTTTTTCAGGTTTCATTTCTATGTGGATACTTGTCCAACCGCTATGGTAAGTCCTCAGGCTTATGTATTCTAACTCTAAACAACATTTTTTTTTCTTTTCTCATCTTTTCTTTTCTCCTCTTCTATCTGTCTCTCTGTCTCTCTCTCTCTCTCTCTCTCTCTCTCTCTCTCTCTCTCTCTCTCTCTCTCTATCTCTCCCTTCCTTTCTTTCCTTCTTTCTTTTCCTTTTTGTGATACTGAGATCAAGCCCAGGATTTTTGCAATACTGGGCTCCACTTCCACCTTTTTTTTTTGAGCCAAAGTCTTTCTAAGTCACCAAGTTGCCATGGCTGGGTTTGGACTTGCGATCCCCTTGACTCAGCTCACATTTGGTGATTTTTTTTTAATAACTTTGAGATTGGTATCAATAAGAAAATGAGCCAAATAAATCAGGTAAAGATTTGTTATTCATTCATCTAGCCATGAAATCATGACTTAAACTCTTAACCCTACAACCTCTATTCCCAATGGGCTGTCACCAGGTCTCTGGCTTCTTTCCTTTCCTTTTAAAAAAAATTACTGTAATCCTTGCCATTGTTAAATAAATATGACATTTCACCCTTCCAAGAGGAAAAAAACAGAGGAAATTCTCAAACTGTTGCTTGCTGTTAGTCATACATTACTTGTGTGTATGATTTGTGATCTATATCTTCCCTAGGGAACGCTGCTCCAACCTCCTGGCATCACTCCTCAGGTGGCACCATCTGCTCTTCCGAGACTCTTGCCCGTCCAGCACTCATACTTCGTGCTGCTAGGACAGTGAGCTTTCATCAGTACTTTTGTAACAATCAACAGAATCCTGTGTTTCCATTTGAATAATTAAATTAGGAGCAGGGCCCAGTGATGTGCATCTATAATCTTAGCACTCTGGGGGCTGAGTCAGCAGGACATTCATGAGTTAGAGACCAACCTGGGCTACATAATGAGTTAAGGATCAACCTTGGCTAGAGTGAGACCCTGTTTCAAAAACCAAACAAACAAGTAAATAAATAAATAATTAAGATTAGTCATATCCTGCTTGTGTACTGGGGTGAGGCTTAACATAAAAATGGAACCATTTCATAGGCAATCTGCACATAATACTGCAAAGAACTCTGTGATTTCTTATTTTAAAAAAAACATACACCTATTGAAGATACAGAGTCAATCTAAAGGACAGCAATATGTAGGATCAGGAGGAAGAAAAAAAAGGATCATATTTTTACACCCTGTAACCATTAGCCATAATAGGCCAACTATTTAGAAGTTAAGAAATACCTAGTAGATTAGTAATATATGCTCTTGTGTGTGTTTGGTGTACCCTGGTTGTATGGCCTGGAGTTTGCACAGAGTCCTTTGCCATTCTTCCTGGCTCCATTTCTTGCTCTGTCTCTCGTCTGCCATGATCTGAGAGGCTTTGCTGCACCACACCCTCCACCATGATGTGTCTACCCCCACTGAGCATGGACTGACTCTCCTGAAACTGTGAGCTAAATTAAACCTCCCCTCCTTTAGGTTGTGGGTGTTGAGTATCGCATCTCAGCAAAGAGAAAGCTGTTGGGTACAGACCCATTCGTAAGTTTGAATGATAACATTTTATAAATATGTATTCCTTTGACTTATACCTTAAAATGAAATCACTTTAAGAAAAGCAATGCATTGGCTCCAATAACATTAATTCCTGGAGTAAGAGTAGACAGAGGATTTTCTTTTAGCTGCAGTTAATGAAAATAAGTTTATGTCTGTTGTGAAGAGTCACGCCCAAAGTTTTGATCAAAATAATAGGGCATCGAGTATATTTTGAAAAGTGGAGAAAATTCTTTATTGTCTTCAAATACAAGTGGAACAGAAATGGACTCATGGTATTCTTTGGAGAAGGCTCCTTAAGACTACTTCTACTATACAACCAGATATAAGCAACTGATAGACAATGCTATAATCTCTCTCAAGGCAGAAGGTTCTATCAGAATAAGAGTGAGCATTGAGTATCAAAAATGTGGAATACAAGTACATGAAATACAATTTTTTTATCTTTCTAACTAAGAAAGTTAAACATTTTTCTCAGTGAAAATACACCATGGCAGGGAATAAAATGTGAATCCACATAAGTATTAAATGTTCATATACTTGATAAAATTCTCAGAAAAGTAATTCAAATATTGGATCACTTCTTTTCAAATATCTTAACAAAATTTAAGTTCCAGATTACTTAAGTAATTATAAAAAAGCATAATTATAAAATACGGAAAAATAAAGTTGGAGAGAGTTTGATTTTCTGAATAATAGCTGGAGTTGAATAGAAAGATAAATGTAAAAAAGTTGGCCAAGTTCCTATGGGCAATTTAAGCACATTAAAAACATATTGAAGGGAAAATAATAATAATAAGATGGTAAAGTCATTGATTCGACCTCTTGCTCAGTGGGAGTGTGAAACTTGGATCTTTCAGGCAGCAGATGAGAAAGGACTGAATTGGGCCTTTGAAGTAAAATCGTATCTCCAGACGGTCATGCCGCAGAAGCCACAAAGACTACAGGAATCTTAATAAAATACTGAGAATGACATATGTTATATGAAAGCTCTAAAATGTTAATATCAGAATTTGAGCCAGGGCTACAGGAAGGGACCTATCATCTGGAGGAGAGAGTGGTGCAAAGGAAGATGCCAAGGAAAAACTTGAAAAGAAATGGAGAGAATGTAAAATTATTTCTGGTAGTCTCACTGCTAGGCAGAAACTAACTCATGAAAAATATTTTAAAGTTTGCTTAATATGGGGAAAACTTGTTTTGCAAAAAGTTAAAGTATGAAAGCAATACTGTCAAAGCTGTAGCCATCAGCAATTACCGCTGGTTTAAGAACTTCTACTTAAAAAAAAAGAACTTCAGTTGTTTGGTACTGTACATTTAATGTTATCTTTCATTTAAGAATATACTTATGGTCACTTTTTACATTTAGAATGAAGATGTAACGGGGTGCCAAATGGGCCCACCATAGAATAATTAAAATAATTGGTGTGATGAATGTGTTTCCTTTGCAGCACTGGGGAAGAAACCCAGGGCATCTCTCATGCCAGGTCACCGCTATACCACCGAGCAATATTCCAGCCTATTCCTCGATACTGGTTAACACTGTCATAATGCACATTCTTTTCCATGTAGGAATAATTATAGTGATAAATAAAAGCAGCATACAAAAAAGTGAATAAGTGAACATGGTGGGTCAATGAAGATACACCTAGACGTCTTCATATGCAGGTCACTGAGGCTGAGGTTTCCCTGTGGCTGGCTGGATTATTGTTGGCCCTTTGTACCCACAGTTTGCTCAAAGGCAGCGAAGTAGTGATCAAGCATGGGCTTTTATTCCTTTCTGATAGGTTAGCTTTCAGCTTATAACAGTATCAGGTGTCTTTTAAATCAAGTAAGGATAAGCTATACTTAGAGAAAATTGCCTGAGGTGTCTGGGAATCAGTTTGGGTTTATACATTTCACCCTTTTGTAACCTCACTGGAAGCAGAATAGTCCTACTACTGGGTCTGGTATGCCATTTTTAATGGAGAAATTTTAAGAAATCGGGTATTAATGTACACAAAACACTAGACAACTATAATACTAATGCTTATGAGTCTCAAATATATCATTAATATTTATGTTTAAGCTTAAAAATTATTTTAGATGAATATTATGGCTTTAGTGTTCTAGTCCTAAACCATATTGTGTATGAACATTTACTTCTCAATTAAATATTCTTATTTATGCTGGCTTACTTTTTGTTTAATAACTAAAATTTTTATGTTTGAAATTTTTGACAGATGTTAAAAATGTTTGACACGTGTTTAGAGACTTTTTCAGTCTAGCACCTGAGTTGTTACGCCCTTTGTACTTACAATTTGCTCCCCTATAAAATAATATAGCACATTTTTGTCATGAAGCCAGTAACTCCTGGCTCAGACTCCGCAGCACGCTGAGGTCACATAGCTGGAGTGAAAGACAAGAAACAAACAACACAAACAAGAGAAAAGGAAGTGTGTGTAAGAGTGAGTCCAAGAAAACACACAAAATCCCTAAATCAAGAGTCAAATGAACAGGATTGTTTTTTTCCTTTTTTAAAATACCTTTCTTTCCCGAGTGGTGGGGATTGAATCCAAGGTCTTGCCCAGGCCACTGAGTGCATTCTCAGCCCAGCTCTATTTGGATGTCATGAGACTAGTACCAGGCAGTGGAATACGCGGGGTGACACCGTGTGAAGCTACAGAAGGCAGTGGACATGAATCCATGGATGTCTTCATCTGGTTTTCATCACATCTGAGAGTTTACAGGGGGCCCAGTCTTACTGCAGAATGCGCTAATTAAATCTGACCCTTGAAAAAGAAGTTGGTTCACCCAAATAAGATTGCAAGACAAGTATTCTTCCCTCATTCCACACAGTATCATCTACTGCCTTTCTGGACGTCATGCACAATGAAGCTTTATGTGTTCTGCAGTTAATTTTTATGAGTACTCACAGACTCTTCCTGAGTTGTATCTGGAGTCCCACCAGGCCTTGCTGATGAGTCACATTTCACAGGGGGTTTTAAGTCATCTGGAAGTTCTAACTTGGAAAATCGGCATTGTGATCTTTTCAGTTTTACTAACATTCTGCTCTTTCACATTTAGACGGCAGGATTGGGTCTTGCACCATCGTTTCAATAGATGCCACTGGCCCAAAGATTTGCTTTGGCCTATGAAATGTGAGGAGAAGCAAAAGCCACTTGTTCTATCAGAAGGTCAAGGAGCCTGGTGCCTTCTCTGTGTTTCCTTGGCTCTGTGAAAATCAGTGTCCATCACCATGGATCAAGAGTTAGGACTCAGATATAGAGTGGACAATGAGTGTGAGCAAAATCAATGTTTCAGCTCACGGAAGTTTGGCAAAAGACTGCAAAACCTGGTTGTTCATTCTGGTAGACATGAACAACTATTGTAGTACTAAGTCCATTTTTTGATTCACTAAAGAAAGTTTGGATTAGTAAACCATAATAATATATGATTAGAATTTTTAAAATATGAAAATTAGGTCTTCCAGAGAGTGCTTTTCCTCCCTAAAAATAACAATTTTAAATGACTCACAATTGAAAATGTCCCAGTTGTTATTACATTGTCTTGGTGTGTCAAAGATGCGTGTCATACATTTTGCTTTAGAAACCTAAATGTTGAAAATAAATCATATTACTGACATTTATTTGTTTGAAACTTAATACTATTTTATTATTGCCTTCTGTTGAGGGCTTTTACATTTCAGTGAAATAATACAGTGTAGACATGATCTAATATATTTTAATTTTTTTGGTTTTTAATGTGTTGTTGTTTGCTGCAGGACACATCTTTGAGGATATAGACACTATGCATTACCTTGAGGATGCAGTGCTGGCACAGATAATTTTTAAAAAATAAAACAATTAATTAGCCAATATCACTTATCATGTTAAATTTATCCAATAAGAATTCCTGGAAATTATAAAAAAAATTCATTCTCAGAAAGAAAATAACTTATTGTAAAGAAAACTTATCTAGAATATTTTACTATTTATTAGCTTATTCATGACTAAAACTATATTCCACTAAGGATGATTTAAATCTGCCACGTTGAGATAGGTCACAAGGATGATAGTTGAAAATGTTTTATTAGTTTATTCCCACATGGTTTCTGAACTGAATTAAATTAAAACAAAATTCGAGATGCCCCTTCTATGTAATTTGTAAAAAAGTGAATTTGTGGTCTAAAGAGGAGAAGTTCAGTAATGGTTTATCAAAACAGAATTTCCAGATGCAAATTCTTATAAAGCTCTTTGGATATCAAATGAAGTAGCAGTCAGCAAACAATCTGATGATTTAAGTGTAAATGAATCAGTAACATAGGGATTACATTTCTTCACAAGTACACAAAAACCTAAAAAAAAAAAAAAATAGGGAAAAGAGTGCCTTGGCAAAACTCTCTGCTGGGTTTTGTCAGATCCAAAGAGTTTCAAAACTATGTTTTGAAGCATTCACGAAACCAAACCTCATTTTTTAAAAAATTTTGATCATCTTTTGTTACAAATCCAAATTCAAATTAAATATTGTTCTGAAGTTCTGCTGGTAATAAACAAATCGGGAATGGTTAGGACCCCAAACTCACTTTCAGAAATAATTTTCATAGAATTAAGAGGTTTGTCACATCATTTTCCAATGAGCAATGTTTTCTATGGTTATGAAAGCTAAAGGCAGAGTTATTAGAGAGAATACTAAAAGAAGATAAAATAAGTAACTTGACTCCAGAGTTTCCACGCTTTCTCATTTCACAATACTAGCATCTCTATAATGCTTTCATAGAGCATCCAGGCCAAATGAAATTTCTAAATTTCCTTTATCAAGTAGTTGCATCCATATTACTTCTTAGTAACATATCAACAACTCTTTGCTAATACGTCAGGTGTACCCATTGGTTACCACGCCACTTCTCAATTCTTAAAATACAGTTGATCCGTGCTCACTTAAGTTGCTCTTCCACACTGAGTATCTAACAGCATTTGGCTTCTGTGATGGAAAAAAAATGCAAAAGGCTGGCTCAGTTGGGAAGACTATGTTGTCATTTAAGGCTGGAATATGAACCATCTTAAGACCGCAGTTTAAATGGTGGCTAACAGATGTTCCTGTGTCCACTGATATGTAGAACACGCCATGGAAATTGTATGTCTCCGTTAATTATTCATTACTGTAACTAAATACCTAACATCCACAACTTTAGGGAAGAAAGGTTTATTTTAACTCACAGTATCAAAATGTCACAATCTGTTCACGGGTTGGTGGCTGGAAAATGGTGGAGTCACATGCACGGCAGTAACCAGAGGAAGGGTCCCACGTGGTGTGGCACAACAGAGGCAAGTCTTCCGGGAAGGGTAGAACCAGTGCACACCCCTCCAAGTCACGCCACAAGCGTTCACCTCTTCCAAACAACCTCATCTCCCAACAGGACACAGTGTCCTCAGGTACATGAGACTTTGGGGTACACTCCAGATCAAAACCATAACACTGTATAACTTTCTACGGCAACCCACGGTCTCTTTGTGCACAGCTTGAGAGCCACAGACATTATAAAATTTTTATCATGCTACCATTTTAGTATTTTGAAGATGTTTGTCTATAACCAAAAAGATCTGGTAACAGTGGAATCTAATATTAACAAAAACAATCTTATTGATTTAACAATAATGTATATTCCTATATTTAAAATTATGTAACAGATAAATTACAAAACTTATACAGACCTGAGAGATTACTTTTTCTAATAACATAAAAGAATCTTTAAAGTAATTTTAACTGAGGTCTTACTAGACTTTTTTCAACTTCAAAATTGAACACATCCATATTAATATTAAAATGTCTGTGTTAAAAACCTGAGTATGTAGTTGAATTTCAGAAAGTTATATATTATGATGTAGAACATAGCAAATTAAAAAATGACATAATCTTTATTCATCTTAGGGTTCAAAATACAAATTTTGTTTAACATAGTTAACTGGTTGTATTTGCAAGAGCTTATCTTTAAGTGTTATATTGATTTCGTTTTTTTTAGACTGGGAATACAAGTATATTTCAGTCAGAATTCAGTTAATGTCTGAATTCCCTTCATATAGAAAGATGCTCTGCACTGGACACAGTGCATGTAGAAAAGACAAATGTCTACTTTTTCCTGTCCTCTTATTTCTTATCTTCTATTCGAGAATCATACTTTTGTACAAAAAAAAAAACACTCTCTATATTAGTAATTTAAAGCAGGGATTAATTTTTGGAGCATATCCAGATCTTCAAAAGTGCTTTTCTGCCCAGGAAGGAAGAATAGTCTATGAAGTAACTTATCTTTCACAACTATACTAACTGCTATGCTTGATGCTAGGAAACAAGACCAAATGAGTGAGCTCTCTTAGGAAGAAAAGAGAGCTAATTACCAAGTTTCTATAATGGCCCACTGAGTTTATTCCTCCCAGACAGACTGGCGAACTAATGTGTCACATTCTTTTGACATCCACAGGAAATATCCAGTCCTATACCTCCAAAAAGTTTCACTATAATCATAAAGTAAAACAAGTAAGCTAACAAAGAAAGTGAAGAAATGTATTGTAGAAGATATTACAAAATAATTCTGTAATTTTACTCAAATGAGACATCAACATTTTATTATCTTATATAATTTTTAGAAATTATACATCAGCTGAGGACAATTCTTCACTTACATCCCTTTTATCCCAGTTTCATGCAGGGAAAAACCTAAAATCTCACTCTAGAAACAAAATTTTAAGACACATCAAAGAGTGTTGGTTCTGTTCCAAGAAAATGAAAGGGAGCTGTTTGTAATATAGACAAACACATTCTCCCCATGCGGGCTGAAATATTTTTTGTTTGGCATAGAGATTGGATTAGATAATTTTGAAAAGAAACTTTCCTCTTCTTGCTTCCAGCATCTATTATTTGGTCACTCTGAGCTTTCCTAACCCTCACTCTGTTTCCTTCTCTTTGGTATGAATTCTGTTTGGAAACACCTGCATCACCAGGGTCTGATATAGTTACTGTTGACCAAAGCATCTGTGGAAAAATCATGAAATGTTGCAGAAATAAATGATTATTCAGAATTTCTGCTAATTAATATTTCTGTTATAATATAAGGCATTTTGTAGTTTTAAAACTGTGGCATGATTTCATGTGATCCCAATGAATTCAATTAACACTGGGCCAGACCAAAGAAGCACTATCTATAACAATCATGCTGAACTTAACTTAAAACTTACGATGTACAATTAATAATCTCACAATGACACAGCATTTAGTTTAAAGTGAAGCATGCTCTTGGGGAATCGGAGATTGATGTTTTGCATGACGTATTTATAATTCTGTGTCTTCATGTGAGTTCTAAGAATTATTCATCAGAGTTCATAAAATAAACGTGTTCCGGGCGAATCATGTGTGAAGTTACTTCAAAAATAGGAAAAGAAAAAAAAAATTTAGCTCACTGTGCAGGCTGCCTGTAATTGCATTTCTCACCACTACCTTAATTAGAACTGTTGAATCATTTCAGTTTCTGCACATCCTCCAACACCATTAAATTATGTTATTATGAGCAAACTCATTACCACTTCCTTTAACTGTGCTCTAAATTTATTGATTTAATTACATGAATTTGCTATGATAAAAGTACAGGTTTGAGGAATCCCATTTCATATTTTAATTTTCAAGAGCAAGCTCTGAAATACACAATTGTTTCCCATAGAGCTTCCTTTCAAAAGAATGAAGTCCTGTGCTATTGTTTCATTTCAAATGAGAACCAAAGGAAGCATTACAAAGGGATTTTTAAAAATTAAACAGTACCAAGGAAGGAATAATGCATTATTTATATATTTCCAAATGTGCACAATACACCACACTAAATTAGCATGCTTACTGCATTTATAATGCAGAAAAAATGCACAGACTTTCATGGAGAGTGCTCCCAGAATAAGGAATATGGAAGAATCTGAAAGATGTAGCTAAGAGCGGATTGTCAATGAAACTTCCTGAACACCATCTGCATTAGGTGGGCGTCAACTCCAACAGAAAGCACTGGGAGAGGAAGCAAGCAGAATAAGACGACTGGAATAGTGCCCATGATCACTTAGATGCTGTACTTAATTTCATTTTTTAATTGTTGTTTGCAATACAGAATAGTGATGTGTGTTTTAAATAATAGGTGCGTACATTTTGGGCCCATTCACTCATTCCACAACGCCAATAATTTTTCCTGATTCTTTCTAATCAGTTTCTACTATCCATACAGACATCTACATCAGAATTTCTTTCTCCATCATGGGCCTCGTGTATCTTTATCATACGGAGACTAGGACTAGACTTTCTTGTCCAAAACTGTACTTTTAATATTTTTCAACTATTTTTTTCAATTCCTAATAGAAAAGAGTTATTTCTGTCATGCAAACAATATTACTGTCTACATCCTCCAAGCATTTAAATTCATAATGAACCATAAGTACAGATTTTAAATAATCAGACTCATCCATGTTTCTAATCTTAGCCTTTCTAGAATTGTTCATTTGATACTAGAGATCACCTATAAAATAATATTTGTCAATGTGCTCAAACCAATGCAGACACAAAAATTCTGTTTCCTGTACATGCACATGTTTGAAAATTATGACATTATATATAAATTAACTTCCCCAGGCATTTCAAAAGACAATAGAATGTCTTTACTGTGACAAAGAAAAAAAACTACTCATCAAAACTCTTTTTTTAAAGAGAATTACAAATTGGAATATTGTAATAATCTGAGAAAAAAGAACACTAAATATGACTTTGGAGAAGTGACTATATACAAAGAACACAGTATATGACCTAAATGTTGGTTGAAGGTTAAAAGAAAAGAGGTCCAAGGACTTTGCCTTGGAAAATAGGGGAAATTTTTGTTTACTAAAAAACATAACCATTTCTCTAAAACTATAGTCGGATACAAATCAAAATGGAGGCAAATATACGCAGCACTGTTGGTAAGAGTCAGTTTTATGAGGAAACTGTGTATATTTTTTCAATATAGTTTTTTTTTTCCAGCCAGATAGTACAATCACCACAATACTATGGTTACTGCCAATGCATTTTCTCCTCAGTATTGGTGTAATAAATTGTCACCAACTTTGAGGCTGGAGTCACTTAAATTCATAAATGTACAGTTCTTTGTCAGAGTCTGGCTGGGTCTCCCTACACTAAAGGACACAGCAAGGCCATGCTACTTAGATTCCAGGACGCTTCGCTCACTTAATCATTGGTAGAACTCAGTGCGGTATGGGAATAGCATCCCTATTTTCTTGCTAGGTATCAGTTCAAAGCTGTTGTTTGTCAGGGTCCAGGAGTTCCTGGCCACTCTGGGCCAGCGGCAATCAGGAACCAGCGAAGTCTGGGGGGACAGGGTCTCGAGCAGCCTGAGCACAACAGAATCACATCTGGGAGGCTGAATCAGTGTTTACAGATCATTTATTGGAGTTGAGCGAGGGCCAGGCTTATAAACAGTTTAAGGGAGGCGGATCCTCCAGATAACAGGACAAGGGTCATTCGCTGATTGGGGAGATTTTGGAGTCTGAAAGTAGCCTAATTTGTATGGCAGGTCTTTGAAAACAGACCACTTGATTTCTGCTAAGAGTCTGGAAGCTGGGGATAATTAGGAGTTTGGGTATGATGAGCTGTGGCCCATCCTAGGTCTGATATAAGAGGGAGTAGCCCCACACCTGCCAGTCTTGGTTAGAGAAACAGGATTATTGGGGTATGAGCCTTTGATACCTACAACCATCCCAGGCCCAGTCAGGGCTCCACAGTTGTTGGCTCTTAAAACCTGCTCACATTCCTTGGTTTATGGTGGTCTTCAAGGCCAACAGTCACCTTCCTCCATCTTCCAGGCCTGGGGGGTCCTGTTGAATTCCTGTCCCACCCTAGGTTTTTCAACCTTCTTCTGTTATAACATATCTCTGTTAGTGTGGAGTCTCAGTTTTCACTGACAGAGATAATTATATTGGTTCCCCAGAACAATACATGACATTTTCCTTTCTTTTTTTTCTCAACAGAGTCTCACTAAATTGTTAAATTGTCTAGGCTGAGCTTGAACTTGCAATCTTCCTGCCTTGGCTTGCCAGGTTGCAACTCGTTCTTAGTGGTGACTTGATTAGCAAACACTTATAGCTGCATTTCCATTATTCCATGTAACGTAATAATAGTCACATGCTCAGTTCAAGGGATTAGGACTTGAGCAACTTTGAGTTGTCATTAGTTTGACTGTAAAAGATTCACATTCATTGCTTATGCAAAACACATTCACCTTAAGATCCTCAAAGGTGACTTTATGATATTAACTGAAAGTCCATAAATCTCTCATCTAATTCTAATCAATTCAATGGTGTTATCAATTATTCTAAATTATTTCAATCAGGCGCAGGAAGGTGCTAGCTCATTATACATCTTTCCCATGGTAAAATTCATCATTTTACGCATATCTCTGAAAGAGGAAAACAAGTATTCTGATTTTAAAAACACAACAGTGAGAGAAGTATGTGATAAAACTTATGTTCTTTCCAATTAAAGGAGATAAAATAGAAGAAAAATAGAGACAAATAGAGACATCATTCTCTTCCCCCTAAACAGATTAAATTAACCTTAGAGAGTTCATTAATTATCATGAACATGTTAGAAAAAGCTCATAGGAATTTACCTGTTCAAACAAAGGATAGACATGGGAGGGATGGATGACAGAGTATGAGGCTTTAATTTTCTTTTTGCAGAAAGGGTCACCTTAACACCTGCAAGTGGAGAGAGACACAAGGAAAACATAGTAGGTACCAACTTAAATTCTTAGGTCACAGGTCCCACCCCCTGCCATTTCCTATTGGCAGGATGCGCACTCTTCCCCATAAGGTCTAAGGTATTGGCTCAGGGCCAAGTTTATCACAGCATCATTACTTTATCCTTCCTTTCCCTTTCTACCTTTTTCTGGTCATCTGGTCAGGTAAAGCACGAAAATGTAAAGATCCACCACCTTGAACAATGTATCACTGCTAATGTTGGGTAACGCTCACAAACAGACTTTTGTAGTAAATGTACAGATGTTATAGATGCTGCTGATGAGAATTCAAAAGGGAATGAGGAACATTATTAAACATCATTAAAAATTAAAAGAAAAACCTTCCTAACTGGTGACTAACAGCTTAGAATTGTAACCTAGTGTTGTATGGTAAGCAGAACTTACAGAGCCTGGACCTTTAGCTGGGGAGACTTCCAAGCAAAATGTGGAACATGCATAGATGGAATGTCAGATAAGACAAATACCAGCAAAGGAGAAAGAGAAAACATGAGACAGACTGGGTCACTGCTGCTGCTGCTGCTGCTGCTGCTGCTGGTGGATAGCGGTGAGTCTGGCCATGAATCAAGCAAAGTGGACGGCCTCTGCGCACAGGAATGGGCCCAAGTCTTGGACAACTAACACAATCAATATGACTCTCACATATTTCTGATGAAATCCAGAAAATAACACCTTCCATTTGACTCAACTGAAGGTCTTTACTTTGGGACAGTTCTTAAAGATGAAGGGAGGGGTCATGTTGGCTTTGGAAATGCCCTCAAGGCATTTTTCCTACAGCCCTGCTGGTCCTTTTTTTTAAAATGCTAATTTCTTTAACTTCCCTGTGCTCCTAGCAATGTTTCTTTATATAAGTTCAATACTATTTACTCAGAGGGTTAGTTTACATCTTTCCCAAATTTTACAGTTACATAAAATGGAGTGAAAAAATGGTTAAAAAAATCAATTTAGAAACCTGTAACTGTGGCAAAAATTCTTTTAAAAGCTCACATAAATAATTTTACTCTAGCTTAATTTGACTTCACTGTATGTGTTCATGAGTGTGATATGTGTGTGTGTGTGTGTGTGTTTGAGTGTGAAAATGCTCCTAGCATTTCATTTTTATAAATACTCTAAAAAGGTGTATGAGTCAGAAAACTTTCTATTATTCACAATCCTTGGGCTAAGGACTTGAACTTTTGGGGAGATCTTGAGTCTTTCAGAAATGCTTTATGAAATTGTTTGATAGTTTAAAATTATATATTCTCTTGTCATTCTTTTCACTAAGAAAAATCTCTTTCAATAATATTATATTATGGCTTTCAGAAATATGGAATATTCTTTCACTTAACAAGGAACAGTTCTTTCATATGACAACAGATACTTCCCTATTTTCTCTAGATCCCTTTTTAAAAATATTGCAATATATAATTAAAGAAATCATTGATGCTCAAAGTTTGATTTAATTAAGACTATTGAAGGTCTATTTTTATAAAATTGTCATTATTTTAAAGAATAAAATTATTGCAATTTATAAAATGATGATTAGTGATTTCACATGCAAAAAAGACCAAATTACAGTACTTTTGCCTGTTTAATGAAAGCTTTTAATATTATAAGTAGTTCTTTATGAAAGATCCAAGCTAAACTAACTCCATGGGGGGCTTCAGACCCTCCACACAAGCTAGTAGGGCTGAGATTCAGTTTCCCAGAACAAACAAGCAGTTCCCTTGGCCAGGAAGATTTGTTTGGGTGTATAGACTTCCAGGACTGACCCACCTGCTGTCAAGAGCTCAGTGCCACCACAAGCACAGCGCCGGTGATCTGAGGCTGCCATCACCACCCGTCTCTGGTGGGCACTGCCATGGTCCCCGCAGCCCTGGCTCCAGCACCACCACAGCTGCTGGCTCCAGGACTGCGACTCTGCTGCAGTGATTCCAGGTACTTCTCTAAACCCAGCCACCCTGCCGCACATTGCTCAAGGCTGAAGCCACCCTCGGGCCACTCTCAGACCAGCCAAGGCAAAAACATATCTGGGGCCTGAGTTAAGGTCCAGGTGTTGCATATCTAACATTCCTGAAGCTTGGATGGTGATCTAGGGACTACATATCTAGCATTCTTGTGACATTAAGTTAAGGTCTGGGGACTACAGATAGTTACCTGGTTCAAACTGACCAATCACTGGCCAGTTTGCCCAATCCACCACGTGGGACCACTGAGCTAACCTTAAAATTGGTCATTTAAAAAATACTCTCAAGTCATGATTGGGTCCTGCCAGGTGCCACGGACCCCATAGATTCTGAATGGTCAATATTGTTGCCATGGGTGCTATGTGACTGAAATTGGTACTTGTATAATGATGCTGTGCCTACGTCATGCTCACTGTAACCACCCCTTCCCTTATACCACAAAAGTCCTGCCTAGACACTGTTCGGGCTCTCTGAACGGACCCACTGCATTGGTGAGGCCGGAGAGCCCCCTGCTTAAGCTCGAATAAAGGCTCTTTGCTTTTACATACATTCTTCAGTGTCCTGGTGGTCTTTGGGGTCCCTGCAATCTGGACATAACACTTTAATTATATATTTTACATAAAATACTATTTTATCATACTATGTTATGATAAGAGATTTATTTACTGATTATATAACAATTTATAACAATTTTTTTTTACTGATTCTTATTTCATTTTAATTTCTGCCCTCAGGTTTTAATAGTTTTAAAAATACTGTGAAAAGCATGCATTCAGATTTATGGTCTTAAAATTTTTGAGATTGATGTAGCTGTTTTAGGTCTGTCTATTAAGAGGTCACCAAATTTCAATTGGAGCAAAGTAACGTTTTTTTTTATTATTATTATTATGGCTGAGATGTTACTGTGACCAGAGGTTGGACTGTCCCTGGACTCTGTGTGAATCATCAGAGAGCAGTGCCAAGCAAGTTTCACATGAAGCTTATGTAGAGTGCTTAATGTCATTACATACATCATATATAGCAACCAATCATAACCTGACACCTAGCCATCATTCTTGGCTGGCTGTTCTGTTACTACAAAGTAACCAGTTATAATCTGACATCTAATCATTACCTTTTGCGGGCTACTTTTGACTTTTAGCAGGCTATTTCTGATGTGAAATACTTGACTCTCAGCAGGCTGCCATGGAGTCAAGGGAAGAGGAAGAGGTGAAGCCTCCGTCCTTATCACAAGATTCCAGAGCCATCCTGACAAGTGCATGAGCAGGGCTCCAAGGTGAGGTAGGCGGGCCTCACAAGGTGAACTCACAGCAAGCTGACTTATAAAGTACATTTTAACTTACACAGCAAACACATAACCTGAACAGCATAACAACCACAAGACTGAGGTCCTTTAGTACGTTGGCAGTCTGCGTGATATCATTTCACAACCTGGGTACAGAAAGTGAACATTAATATGAGGTTACAGAAAATTACATTACAAAAGTATCCCTAATGTTGAAGTACACTGTCATATAGCCAAGGTAATACTGGAATTAAACAGATGACACTTGAGGAAATTTTGATATGTTATTAAAATGTTTTATTTATTATAAATGTTTTAATAAACAATAAAAATCAATTTAAAAAATCTTTTGCAAGCATTACATATTATAACCGTTTACTAGCATAACTAATAATTTGCTTTGTTTAATGTTGGTATGGATTTTTCAACTTGCCTTATTTTGTTTGAGGCAAACTGAGCTTCCTCTCATAAAAAGTTACTGTTCTGTTCTTTTTGTCTTATTTTATTCTGAAGTTTGAACTCAGGGTATCCTTGCTTCTGAGCACTTGCTGTACTACTGAGCAACACCTTAGTCCTCTGTAAGAGTGAAAAGATGTTCAACATTCGTAGCCATAAGAGAAATGCAAATCAAAACACTGCTAAGATACCATCTAACTTCAGAGAGATTGACGTAAATCAAGAACACAAACAGCAATCAGTGCTGGCAAGACTGTGGGAAAGAGGGAACCCTCCTGCACTGCTGCTGGGTGGGTAAACTGGTACAGCCACTATGGAAAGTGGTATGGAAAACTCTCAAAAGACTGGAAATAGATATCCCCTTCAATCCAGTGATCCCACTTAGAAAAAATTTCCCAAAAGAGTTAGCATATAACAGAGATATATGTTCATAGCATCATTAACAGTAGCTAAAATGTGGAAGACACCAAAATCCCCATCAGCAGACCAATGGATACATAAATTGTGGTATTTATACACAGTGGAATACTACTCATCGATGAGAACAGACACATTGGAGGCTTTTGTAGGTGAGTGGAGGCAGCTTGAGACCATCACGCTTAGAGAAGTGAGTCAGAAGCAGAATGTGAAACATCAAATGGTTTCTCTGATATGAGAGACCCAGAGGGCACAATTACTTCATAGAACTTAATGTGGAAAATAACAGAAACTGGAGTGGAGGAGGGAGAGGGTCAAACAGAGAGAAGGGACAGATTTGTAAATTTGTCATGATATGTACGGGCATAAAATGCTCAAGATCGATGTTAACTTTATGATTTGTACTTATACATGTCAATAAAATGAGAGAAAAAACTGTAACAAATTCAAATGGGAAAAAAAGAGTGATTACTGGAGGAATGTAGCTGAATTTCAGTGGGCCTCCAGTTTCTTTTCTCAGACCTAATGAGGCTTTTCTGTGTTCTTTGCTCTTTCTTCTTTGAGATTCTTTGATAACTAATCTAGCTACTAACTAATAATTTTTATTTAAGCAAACACATCCTTGGGTGATTGGTTCTATATAACTTAAAGGCAGTAACAGCTTAACAAATATTGTAAATACACATATAAAGTTGGGTTGTAGGGCTGAAGACATAGCTCAGCAATTAAAGCACTTGTTTAGGAAGTGCAAGGCCCCAAGTTTGATCTCTCAGCAACACATATAGTTGGGTGTGGGCACTCCTTTTAATCTCAGTACCAAGGAGGCTGAAGCAAGAAGATTGCCATGAGTTTGACATCAGCCTGGTTCCATGGCGATTTTAGAACTAGCATGGACTACAGAGTAAGACTGTTTCTCAATAAAGAAAGAAATAAGGCTCAGTGTGATGGTGCTGGTGCCCCCCTGTAAAGCCAGCACTCTGTCAGGATGAGGTAGGAGGATCACAAGTTTAAACCAAACTTGGGCTACTTAGTGATTTACAAGATTATGTCTCAAAATTTGAAAAAAAGGAAAATAAGTATGCAACATATGTCAAGTACAAAAAGAAAAGAAAGAAGAAAAGAAAGCACATATAATTTAGTCTTATGACTTAAAATTAATATTATACAAACACATTTCTACCACATCATAGTGTTTGGGTATCTGAGATGAAATAAAGGATAGACACCATGAGCATACTCTCCTGTTTGGCTTGATGTTCTATAAATGCTGATCTACAGAATCATTGGTTAATAACCACCACCAGGGTGCTGCTGTGAACCAAAGTTTGTGATGCCTCCAACTTCATATGCTCAATGTCCTAATCTCGCTTGTGACTGTACTCAGAAAACAGGCCTATTAACAAAAGTTAAGAGACATCATAGAATGGAGAGTTGTTATGGTTTCAATATGGAACATTCCCCCAAAAACCTCATGTTTGGAAGGTGGTTTGATCATGTGGATTAATGCATTGATTTCTTGTCCTGTTGAGAGCCTGCTCAGAAGGGAGAGACTATTGGAGCTTCAATCAAAGGTGTGGATCACCTGCATATGACCCAAAAGGGTGTTGGCTAGTGCTGCTCATCCTCACTCTGCTGCTTCCTGTGCACCATGGGATGAACAGCTTTCTCAAGCTATGCTTCTGCCATGTGCTTCCACCATGTCCAGCCACTCAAAAATTGACTGAGGCGTTCATTTCACTTTATAAAACTCTGAGGTAAAATAAATCTTTTCTTCCTTAAGTTGTAGATCCAGGTATTTTGTCCTACAGAGAAGAAAATAACTAACACAGGCCTTAATTTGACAGAAAGGTATTCTTATAAGAAGAGAACAAGCTGGCTTTCCCCCTGCGTGTTTCCCAACAAAAGGTCCAACAGGAACACACGGTGATCAATGTAAGAAAAACAAGGAGGTAGGCATTGGAAAAATAATCTTAGGAAGCAGCTTGACCTTAAACTTCTGGCCTCTAGAACCATAGCATTTTGTTATAGCATATCTAAATCATGCGTATAGTTACCACACATATACTTTCTAGTTTTAGATGAAATATTGACTCTTCAGCAACATAAACATACCTAACACCGAAACCTTGGTTTCTAGTATCATTATCTAATAAAGGTAATCAAGGTCCCTAGAGAAATATACAATTTTATAAGGACAGAAAACATACAATTTGATCTAGAGATTACACAGTGCTTTTTAGAAAAGAAATTAGATATATGTGGAAGGGACCAAAGACCAACAGACACAGCTGTAGGTGATGGGAACAGGGAGTGAACTGGGCAGCTGAGAGCAGCAATATGGGGTTCTAGCCCAGAGAGTGATGCTGGTACCCATGACCGCATTCTGAAATAAATAGTTGAGTAAATAAAGAAAGAGTGAATATATCATGGTGAATAATCCCAAATCGTGTATGAAGATTCTCTCTTCTAAAATAATAGGGGGTAGCTCACCATTCCTACAGTCTAAGATGTATATAGTTGACTACTTATCAAAGAGTAAAGCACAGAAAAGTGTAAAAAAAGATTCTTTATGATAGAGAAATATGTCTAACACCACCAAGGACATATGACAAAGGCTAGCACCAAGAGTGACGAGTCATGTAGGAACACCTCTGGCATCACATAATAAACATGATAAATTACCTTATTTTTCTTCCAGAAAAAAAAGAAAACGTAATTCCCAAAATGCGGTTTGGATTTGGAGTGACCCCAAAGAGGCTCATGTGTTTGCATGTTGTGCAGTAACTGAGGAACCGTGTGCCATTGTGAGGTACAGCCTGGCTGGAAGGAGCCATATGCCTGCGGCTTGACCTGGAAGGGGTAGATCTCTGGGACAGGACCTGGGAGTCTGTGTCTTAGTTTCCCTTCCTGCCTCATTTGGCTGCCCGTTTGCAAGGCCTTGAGGAGCTGCCTCCACCTTCGCCTTTACCACGTGTTTCCATTGCTGCCAGCTTCCCACGAATGGACTAATATCTTCTGAAACTGTGAGCTAAAATAAGCTTTCCCTCTCCTAATTTGTGCATTTCAGGTATTCTGACATAGCAACAAAAAAGTAACTAAGACATCAAGTCTAATTATGAGAAAATTATGATATAATTCTAAATTTAAGGACATCCTACAAAATTTCATACAATTAAAGAATTATTTTTATTTTCATAAAAATAGGTGTCTGAAAAACTGTCACAGTTATTAGTAGCCTGCGGGGACACAATAATCACAGATCATGTACTGTTCTGGGGATGATGGGACGGGAGAATTCTGGGTCAGGAAAAGGACATTAAACAAAAATTAAATAAATTTCCGTCAAGTGTGTAACTTAGGTAATAATATATCGATTCTTTAGTTGTAACCAGTAAACTATACCAAATAGAGGAAGATATTAATATCAAAGAAAATTTCATGAGTGTATATAAAAAAATTCTTACTATCCTTGCAATTTTTTTATAAACCGAATACTGTTCAAAAATAAAGTTTATTAAGAAAACAAAGAACATTGAAACAGTAAGTGGAATCAAAGCCAAATTAGATGTGTAGGTGGCAGGACTGAAGATTCTGCAAGGATAGAATAGAGACAGCACAACAGAGAGAAGGCTAGATTTATAAGATGAAATACCCGTTACTGAGCAGAGAAACGTCAAGTGGCCTAAGATGTGTTTACTTAATTCAGATAAATAAAGCAGAAAGACCAGTTTTATATAAAATAAAAAATAGAATTTATAATGCCCCAAAATGTAAAACTATAGCCAACAGGTCCTGGAAGCTCAAGAAACTCCAAGTATAAAAAGTAAATTTGCACCAAACATAGCATAAGCTGACTGTTCAAAATTAACAATAAAAGGAGTATTTCAAAAGCAATCAAAGAGAAAAGACATTGTATAGAAGTGAATAAAGATAGCTTTCTCAATGAAGCTGAAAACATAGAAAAGTAACTTCTTTAAATTATTAAAAAATACTGTAATATTAATTTATTGTCAGTGGAATAAATCACCCTATCTTTAGTGGCTTAAAATAATAAGATTATTATCTTTGTTTCAGGAGATAAGTCTGTAATCAGTTTCATTGGATTGAAATGGAGGTATGGGCAAGAATATTTTTTCCCATAAACTCCAGGAACCAACCTGTTTCCTTATCTTGCTCTGATTCTGTACCACCTGCATCCCTTGGTGCCTGGACCCTTCTTCTGTCTTCACAATCAGCAACGTGGCATCTTCCTTCCTCTGCATATATGCTTCTAATTTTCCATCAAGTTTCCTTCAGGGTATTTAGAAAAAGAGAATATTCTGCTATATATCTATCTATATCTATAACATATATATATATATATATATAATATTCTGTTATATATCTATATATAATTTATAATATATATTGCTATACATTATGTGTGTATTCTGTATGTACATATATTAGAATATATATGTACATATAAAGAATCTGAAAAAAAAAGTCCAAAATGGCTCCTGGCTTGCCCAGCCCTGAAGATGGAAGGACACCAGTCTCGGGTGGAAGGTGTGGTCGTTCACCGTAGAGCAGCCCATGTGAGACTGTGCTATGGGTTAATGTTCAAAGGTGAATGTGAAGATCTGGAGACTGGGGTGAATCTGCAGTGGAGATTAGAAGTATGAAGACTGGAACAAGTCATCACTATAGATCAATGTCTAGAGATGGTGGTTTTCGTGGTTTGGATCTGGAATGTCTCCCAAACGTCTCATGTATTTGAATGTTACAGATTGTCTACGGACCCATGTGCTGTTGGGAGTTTGGGGCCAAGTCTGGAGGGGTGGATTGCAGGCATGTAACTGGGGTTTACCACACCTTCCACACCCGGATCCAGGAGGGGCTGATCACTGGGATGGGACCTGGAAGGACATATAAGCTGCTCCCTGCCTTCCTTGGAGGACTAGTCTCAACTTGCCTTGACTTGGCTTCCTGTTCGTGATGTCGTGAGAAGCTGCCTCCACCTCTGTCTCTGCCATGTACTTCCATTGCTGCCGGCCTCCCCTGAGTGGACTGTGACCTTCTGGAACTGTGAGATAAAATAAACTTTTCCTTCCCTAAATTTGGGAAGGTCAGGTATTGAGTCACAGTAATGAAAAAGTAACTAAGACAATGGTAAATGCCAAATCTCTCCCAGAAACAGCCATAATTATCTTTTTTCTTCCTTTTTATTTAGTTTGAGTTTCCAGTCTATTGGTTGTGCCTTACACATTTGAGGTAGGTCTTATTCTCTCATTTGCTGTCTCCTAAATCAATCACTCATACCCAAAGCTCTGCCTTGTGGATTAATTGGGCCCTACATAATCTCTTAAAGTTGGCATAATGCTTTAACTGGTCACAATCCACTCATTGTCAATTCAACAACCAGAAATATTTTCTTAAATCTAATTTTCCCAAAGTAATACAATTGCCCTGAATACAAACAGAAACACACTAAATTCCTCCCAAGAACAGTAAACAGAATTGCTCTTCAAGGAAATGTTTTTTCTTCTAACATTTGATGACCTAAATGCTATAAGGTAACATTAACAAGTCCAGTGTTAATGTCATCAATATCATGTGTGCGTGCTCAAGCAGGTTGACATCATAGGAAAGAAGTTCTAATTACAGTCCCCATTTCTATAGCCAGCCTGTAGTTGTACCTGAGATCTTAATTACCTTCTACTATCCATTCTGTATTTCTTTGGCAGTCAGTAATCACCTCAGCCGGTCTTGGTTCTTCGCCTGGCAGGGTAATTCCCACCTTCACTCCTTCATGCCCTTTGTCATCCTGCCTGGATTGGGTTGTTGTAGTTTCCCATTGACTATGACAGTAGGCCATAAAACTACTAAGAGATGCCCTAATGCGTGATCAACTCCGTCTTCCCTACCAGGCACCAGTTCTGCTCATCTGACAGGAGATGGAGCTCAGGCAGCAGTATGAGTGATGGGGAGCAACTGCAAAGACAGACAAAACTCCCCTTGCTCACCTGCTATTCGTCTCTTGATCTGTGAACTCAGAGTCTCTAACAGGCCCTGGGCCAGAGTTTGGATTTAAGTGATCCAACGTAAGGAATCTCCAGCACTCCAAGCATATTCCTTCTTACCTCTATTATGGAGCACACGTCCTCTACCCACCTTGTGGTCTGAATCAATCACCCCTGCCAATACTGTAACTTGCTTTTTAGCTTGTTGACTCATTCAGTGGCACAAGGAAGAAAAAAAGACCAAGGAGAAGGCCTAGCTTCAACTTTAATTGAATTGTTGTAGTGCCTTCTGATTATAGACTTCTCCCTTCTAGACATCAGCTTCCAGGCTAGAAGAAAATAAGGTCACAGAAATAGGAAGCGAAAATTTTGCTAATGAGTCACTAAGAGAGATGGTGAGTGGTACCATTCCCGTCTCTTCCCCTTGGCTTTTGGGCCTGTGAATCCTGGCTTTGGCAGAAACAGAATCACAAAGTAGGCACTGGGTCAGAGCACAGACAGCCTTCTGTAGAACCCTGCCACTGTCCTGCAAGGTGTTACCACCTAGGTTGCACTTTAATTGTGTCCTTTAAAAAAACATCCACCAATCTATCAATTCAGCTGCTTCTGAGTGGCGGTAACATGATAATACCAGTGAATTTCATGAGCATGGAGCCACTGCTACTTCTCTGCCTGTGAAATGTGTTCCTTGGTCAGAGGCAGCTCTATGTGGAAAGCAATGACAGAGCATGAGGCATTCTGTAAGTCCATGAGTAACAGTCCTGATGGAAACATTATGTACACAAAAGACAAATCCATAACCAGAATAAATATTCCAGTAAGGAAACCTGTTGTCTTTTTTTTTTTTATCTGTGATGGAAGTAGTCCAGTATAATCAACTTGCCAGTAGGTTGCAGGCAGATCAGACTAAGAAATGGTGCTGTATTTGTATTTATTTATCTCTGCGACTGGCAGAATGGACATTCATCCCTGATTGTACCCAGGCCAGCTTTGGTGATAGAAATTCATGTTGTGCAGACCATGCCTAACCTCCAACCCTTCCACCATGGCCACTTCATAAAGCCATTGAGCAAAGATACGTGAGGCTGAGGAAAGAGATTGGCTCCTCTCTGCAGAATGGGTCATCCTGTCTACTTGATTATTAAAGTCCTCTTCTGTTGAAGTCCCCTTTAGGTGAGAATTTACATAGAACACCAAACTTTGCCTTCTTTGCCCATATGGTGACATCTCTCTACATATGTAATCCCCAAATATTGTTCTCACCAATTTCCCAGTCATGTTCTATCAATATCCCAGATCATTCAGCAGTAGTCAAAATGTGACCATTTTATAAAAGCAAAATATATGACCAGATACAATGTCCGAAGTTCCTCCCATTGTGAAGATTTTTCTTCACTATTGTCCAGAGACGTTTTGGTTAGTGGTTGTATTGCTGCCATTGTCCACTTCTGTGTGTGTGATGTCTGCAAAACATGCACAATGATCTGTAAACCAGGCCTGTAATTCAATCCACACACCTGCAATCCAATCTGCATGCTTCTCTTCCACTACACACCCATAATCCACCTCTCCAGACCAGGCCCCCATCTCCTAACAGTATATCATTCAATAGATAATCCATAACATTCAAATACATGAGACTTTTTGAGGACATTCCAAATCCAAAGCACAATATCTGTGCTTTCCAGACTTGCTCAAGACTGATCAGATATATATACCACTTCGTCTGGTAATAGATAGTTGTTTGCATTTTAATTTTATGACTAGGTAGATCAGATAACACCCAGTTCATAGCGTGTCACATGGTAACTTGATGCCTCATGATCAAATATCCATTTTTCTCCAAGGTCCAGGATCAGGTCAGAAGCTTTTTCTCAAGGAGAGATTAGTTGTCTGCATATGATTAGTTTCTGCAAAATCCCAAGAGCATTCACTATGTCTCACCTGTGTGATCCAAACAGACCCCTGTCTGCCACTGCCACTTAAAATACCATTTAATCTACTGGATCAAAGGGTCAAAGGAAGCGAAGCAGCATGCAGAGCATCCTAGACCAGTGGCGGTACCCTCACTTATTCTAGCATCACTCAAAGGTAGCGACTTCTGAGGTACTTAATACATCAGCCAGAGTAATACGCCCAGATGAGGAATGAGCTGCCTCCAAAATTTAAGTAAGTCCGCTAGGCATTGTGCCTCTTTTTTTGGTTGTAGGCGGTACCAGGTGAAAGAACTCATCCTTTGTCTTAGTGGAAATACCTCTGCATGCCACACATCAGTGTAGTCCTAGAAATTTCACTGGCCCTTGAGATTTAATGGAATTCACTTCCTAGCCTCTAGCAGAGAAATGATTCACCAATAAGTTTAGAGTTGCCACTTCTTAATCATTTGATCATATTAACATAATGTCATCGATGAAATGAATCAAATTTGATGCCTTGTGGAAGAGCAAGACAACCCACAGCTTTATGGACTGTTATGAGGAAGGGCTGGATAGCTGATATACCCCTTGGCATCACAGTAGAGGTACAATACTCATCTTGCCAGCTGAAAGCAGGTTGCTTCTGGTAAGCCTTAACAATGTGTGTGCAAAAAAAAATGGCATTAGCCAAATCAATAGTCGCACATCAGGTAACAGGGAATGTGTTGATCTGCTCAAGCAGAGATATCACATCTGGCACAGCACATGCAACTGGAGACATCACTTAAGTTTATGATGATCCACTGCCATTCTCCAAGACCCACCTGTATGTGCACAGGCCAAATAGCATCCCAAACGGGTCTGTGATGGGAACCACCACCTCGTCATCCTTCACATCCTTGATGACAGCACTAATCTTTGCAATTCCTTTAGGGCAGATATTGTTTCTTAATTATTATCTTCCTCGGTAGAAGCGACTTTAATGGTTTCCATTTAGTCTTTCTCACTATACTAGCCTTCACACCTTAAGGTAGGCAGTCAACAATATGGGTGGGGATTCTGCCAAGTACTAAGTATATGCATCCCAATTATACACTCTGGAGGAGCAGACATGACTACAGGATGCAATCAGAGACCCACTAGACACACTGTGTGTCGGACCTTGGCTAATATGCCACTGATAGCCTGATCTCCACAGGCCCCTGTTCTTATTGAAGGTCTACAATATGTTGTGGATCTTCTGAAATTAGCTTTAGTTCAGAACCACTGAACTATTTGGTCCAAAATATTTGGTCATTTCCATTTAACCAATGTACACTAACTGCGATAAAGGACTATACATCTGTTTGGAGAAGGAAGAGTGAAATATTGACATTGTAATTCTTTGGAAGTGCATCAGCGTCCTCCCTCAAGGTGCCCTTTCTTTCAAAAGATGCAGGATCTGTGAACTGGCTCAAATCAGAAAATTGATTGAGGGTCCATGGTTCTCTGTTGCTACTATTTGAACTAGATTTTTATTCAGTTGCCTTAGAATTTTTTATATAAATCTAATAAAGAAGCTATAGTAAGCTTCCCATCGATTTCACTTCTAGAAACATCATGATTGATTAGCCAATGCCAACGATGAATCATTCTGATTACTGCTTTGCCTCTGTTGTATATTACGATAAGTATGCCCACCTTGCCTTTGTTGGTATAGTACTGTCATTTGGCCGCTTTCACTCTGAGATCCAATTGTGCTCATAGCATTTAATTGTTCCAACTGGGTGATGTCATAAGCTACGTAAGGTCTGGCATACAGAGAAAAGTACAACAGGGCATTTCAACAATTCTAGTGCTGCCTCTACCAATCTACTTCTTAATGTAATGTCTACCTTCTCTGGACCCTCCCAGTGTGGAGGCATATCCACAAGATTGCCATTTTCCTGAGCCTTTGAATATCCTCCTCAACAGTGAACTCTGAAACACGAGGCATGTCCAGCTCACCCACAGTGGGCCATGTTTTGATCTATATTTCTACCAACAAACCAAATAAACTATTGACACCTTTTTTAAAAAATTTCACAAGCTGTGATATTAAATCCAGGATTTCTGCTCAATAGGCCCATCTCAAGAAACTCTGCTTGATCCAGATTTACATTACTTCCATCTTGATCCTGATTTTCATTACTCCCATCACTATCTCACACTCAAAGTTTATTTCTCCACCGTTTGTGGGGGTTTCACTATCACACAAGGGCCGGGGGAGAGGAAAGGTCAGCTCATGGCTGGGCCCCCTCTCCCAAGAGTACCAGACCCACCCGAGAGTCTGTCGAAGCGGGAACTCACTTTACTCAGGAAGTACAGAAGCTTATATAGGGTAGAGGGAGAATGTGGCAAGGAGGGGAGAGCAGGCAATTTGACATAGTGTCTACGTAAGTGAGCGTTAAGCCAATCAGCGAGATGTCCATGCAGGCAGGCGCCGGGTGCTCGCAGCAATAGTATTGGGATCACATGTGGTCCACGAGGGTGGAAATGGCTTGGCTCAATCATCTTCCTTGGTAAACGCCGGAGGTGGCCGCCCCTGAGACTTCCGGGGGGGGACCATCTTAGATATCACCCCACCCTTGTTCCCTAAACCTTTAATTTTAGAAATTAGAAAATTCAACAAGTTCTTTGGAAGCAAGTGGTACCTCAACATGAGTCATTAGAACCTTAGAACTTTCCTGAAACATGAGCAAATATTTCTTGCATTGGAATGTATTTCAAAAAATAAAAATTAAATCTATGTCTGTATTATCACATGATACATGTTACATTAGCCAATAAAAATCTAGTCCAAATAGTAGCAACAGAGAACTATGACCCCTCAGTCAATTCTCAGAGTTGAGGCAGTTTACAACCCTGTGCCTTCTGCATGAAGGGGAGACACTTCCAAAGAGTTACTAAATATAAATTGAGATTAAGTAAAAAAGAAGCCAAAGATGACTTTTAAAAAGAATTGCAGATGTCAATTGTATATGTGAATCACATATAACCTTTACCTACGACCAACTACCTTGCCAGGTAAAGTATAATACATTTCACATATATAAATCTTCGTTTAATTTCCTTATAACATATGTTTCAGACATTTTCAGAAGAACATAAAATAACATTGGGATAAAGGATGCCTCCAAAACTCTTTGATAAAAACCAAGAATCTCAACATATATTTCAACTATGTTTATTTTCAGAAAACTAAAAACATATTCATTCAGCATATGTTCACGCAAATAGCTGTGAAAGAGCACAGAGCCACCCAAGGAAAATGATGACCCCAGTATTAGAAAATGCAAATTGTAACTTAAACAAATGGATAAAACCATTCTATAGATTATTAAAGGCTTGTTAATCTTCATTAAACCATCCAAATAAAAAGACCTGAGGATTCAGAACTTTAATATATATATATTAATAGCTGACAAGTTAACAGATGCTCTGCTCAATCCATTGCTCTGCACTTTGCCCAGGCTTGTTGAAGGGGACCCTTGCTAGGAGAAAGCTCCTTAGGAATCCCAGCAGGGGATTAATTAAATGGGGATGGTTTGTTTAAAATCTTCCTCATCAGTTATGTTCTATTGAACTCTGGTGGTAAACAAGATAAAGTTGAAGACAATTACTTAAGACAAGTTTTCCAGCTAAAGTGCTGTGTGTTTTTCCATCTGATGTTTACTTAGCTCCCCAACTGTTCTCGTGCTATACACACTCTCCTTTGGATCCACCCTCACTATAATCCCTCACACCCTCCCCAGAACTTCCTAAACCACCTGTTCTGCTACTTCTGCTTGGATCCTGTCCACCTAGAGTCATCAGAAAGGTCAGTGCAATCAGGATCTGATCGCCAAATCTACAGGTGACTCCTTTGAAAAATTCCCAGCAGGAGCCCGCGTGCAACCAGCCTTAAAGTGGCATTGTCAGCTTCTTGGAGTGCTGCTGTCCTATTGCAATATGTGTCCTTGTTTTGTTTTTTTTTTTCTTATTCAGACTCCACATCAAATGCAGATATGAAGAAGGTAAATGCTAATGGTCTTCTTAAAAGCATTTTGCTTTGTTAGCAGACAGTGATATCGACAAGGTTTCAAAATGATAAAATGATTAGTAGCAACTAGTACAATTCAGTGGGTGAGACATTGGTTTATTCCAGGCAATAGCAGTCAAAGGTTTTAGGTCTCAAATATATTGGACAATATATTTGCATACCTGAAAAATTCTGTGTTTTCTGTTACTGGTACCAAAACTAAAAAATGAGCAAGTGAGGCCCGGCCCGGTGATGCTAGTCTGTTACCTCAGCACTCGGAGAGGCTGCTGCAGGAGGATCTCAGGTTTCAGCCCATTCTAGGAAACTTAATGATTTAACGAGACCTTGTCTCAATATAAAAATAAATAAATAAATAGACAGGGGATAGGATGTAGCTCAGAGTGAAGGCCTTTGGATTGATCCAAACAAACAAATAAATAAATAAATAAATAAATAAAAAACAAGGAGGAAGGCATGTGAGGAGATTAACTCACGGAAAATACATTACCATCAGGAGCAAGGATTCCTGGTGCGCCGCAGCATGGCATGGGAGTTTACCCCTTTACTTGAAATTCTATGATTTTTCTCTATGTCCTTTGTACTCAAAACGTCTTTACCTTCCAAATAGTGATATAATGAGAATTGATATACTCCTAAAAATCATTTCCTAGAATTTTATATGAATAGATGATACATTCCTCAAGGGATTGTTTTTCAAGAACTTTAAAAAAATGAAACTGTTTCTTGTGAAATGTGTTTGTGACGAATATCTGAAGATTTTTGTCTGAAAAACTCGGACATGCCTTTGTTTCGAAATATATTTGTGTTGCACACATAATTATAGTTGACAATCATGCTGAGCCAAATAATGACCTCTTGAAGATGACCACATCCTTGTCCCTGGAATCTGTGGGTACAGAACTTACAAGGCGGAAGGAATGCTGCCTATGAGAATAATCTGAGGAATTTGAGATGTAGACATTCTGCATTAACCTGGCAGAGCACCATTCAGAAATGATGACTTTTTGAGGGGAAAAGTGACTTGTTATGAACCTTCCACATCATATATAAGTATTTCCACATCCTATGAATAATACATACAACTTATGTTTTTCATATAGTGGTTAAAATGTAATATCAAATTTATAAGAACTCTTCATAGAATCCTGTACACATGTAGACCGTTCACTTCCTTCCTCCTCCTGAGGGATTCCAAAGGGTACAGAGACCGGAAGAGGAGGCTGGACAGGAGCTCAACACACATTTCCTACTGACCGTGCTCTTCTGGGAGATGCTTGGAAAAATGCACAAGCCTCCTTGCTTCGCGTACAGTCCTCAAAACAGAAAAAAAATAATTCAGAGTGAAAACAACTGCTTTCTCTCTCAATTCCCTGGAGGAAAAATGCCAGTAATTTTCTTGGATAGGAAGAAAATAAAAGAAAACAGTATGTGTTTTATGTATTGTGTCGTGGAACTGTAGGAAATCTGTGATACATAGAAAGTACAGAGACCGCAGGGTCTTTGACATACTGGATGTTAAAGAATACTTACCTATGACATCTTTAAATAATTTATGTTTGTATTATATCATTAAGTAAAAAGCATGATTGTTGTTTCAAGTGCTTATTGCTTTTTTCGTTATAAATTCCAACAATGTATTATATTGAGGATGAGATACCGTAATATTCCAGAATAAACAGAAAAGCCCACATTGCTCATATTTTCTGATGTATTTTCAAGATAACCCAGACATTAAAGAACTTCCAAAATAACAAGTTATTGTTATCTTTCTTTTAAAAGAAGAATCTTAAACATTTTGCAAAAATAAACAATACTTTATATGCAGTAGACTATAATTCAAATTCAAACATCTAAGTACACAGCAAAGGATCAGATACATTGTATAAATACTAGGGCACAAAGTAGTATCCAGTTATTATACATGAAGATTTTTGAAGACTATCATCAACAGGGTAATAGTCAAATCTTGCTTAAGGTAGAAAATAGAACATAAAATGCATATATTTCGTAAAGTTTCTGAAGAATACATGGATATGTCACATATTATCTGTACTTTCTATAAGTTTTGCATTAGAGGAATTTATACTCTCTACTTTTGCAATATTCTCCAAATTTTGTATGATAAGTGTGTATAACCAGAAAAAATAACCAATAAAAACTTAAAATGTCACGCCTACAATAACCAATAAAAATACAGCGTGAGATTTTCACCATGTAAGCAACATTTTGCACAAACCATTGCAGCCTATCTACAAATGTGAAAAAAGTCAGAAATTAAAAACTCTTTAATTTTACTTGGCCAATTGGTTATAATAAACAGGACATTTTATTGTCAGATAAAACAATGGGTCTTAGTAGTTGATCTACTAATATTAGAGTAGTAGCCTTTATGAGCAATTAAAATGTCAAATATTTTAAGAAGAAATTTAAGAAATGTTGACAATGGACGATGATGTCTGAGAGCTTTGGTATAATGGTTTAAATACTCAGTAGGCAAAAATGTGTGGATTAATATAAACCTTGCAATGACTAGCTTCGTCAAAGGAAGTAATGTTGATTCTAGTTCTAAAGTGTCATTGCCATGACTACAGCTCCCTGGAAAATGAATTTAGCCCTTTTTTGTGAAAAGCAGTATTTACTTTTAAACAAGCACTGCAGTGACACCCTCATCCTTGCAAATGTGTAACCCAATGATTTATGCATGAGAAGCAAAAGACTACAATCTCCTCAAGGCTTCTGAGTCCAAATGAAACAGAAATGTGAAGACATTTGCCTTTCATTCAGCGTGATAACAGGTTTTCACGTGTATTTTCAAATAATAGCCTCAATTTTCTCTTTCAGTTTGGAGAGAATTCCCAATTGTCCACACACTTTTTTCCACTTGGCCTCTGGACATAAGGACAGAATTGAGATTATGCAAACGCAATGCTGTTGCAGATTCTTAAAATGAAGAGCAAACAGATGGAGGAAGCCAAGAAAACAGCAAGGAGAGGCTCTCGGTTTCTATGGAATTAGAAGCCACTCCAGGAAAGCTTGTGTCAACACGGATTTTCAGATGACCAAGGAGCGCTCTGAGAGGTTTTGCCGTGAAAGCAAGCAAACACAAAAAGTCTTTTGGAAAACCTGAAGCACAGATGGCCATTGGCGTGCTGGTCAGACACATTTTGTGATGCATCACGATGGGGGCACAGTGGTTGTGAGCTGTAGGTTTACCTTCTTCATTGCTTTATTTTTTTCTGAAGTACTAAACATATTTATGTCTCAAGTGAATTTTATGAACAATTTTATTATTGGAGAATACATTGCCAGGGAATAAAGCATGAACACTTCCTTCTAACTCCATGTTTACATTGCATGGTCAGCTGGGAAGAGCTTTACCTATGTTTTTATTTAGATTTTTTGTATTCTACACATTTTGAATTTCTTTTTTATAATTACGGTTTTTAAAATTTCATTTTAAAGGAAGAAAAATCCACATCAAGTCTCAGCTCTGACACAGACCCGTAGATTGACCTTGGGCAAATGCTTACCTACTCTGAACTGCAGACTCTCACCAAAAAATGCACAAGGAATACCTACAGAATAGGTTCTCTGTGAGGACTCAATGAGACATTTAGCAACTAAATTTTCTGTAACACGGAGAATATGCAAAGGTCAATAGATTTTTGGCCCTCTGTTCACCTTCTTTCTGTTTGTACCTCAGAGGCCTGCTCTGGGTCACTTTCAATTCCCTCATTTCTGTGAGGATTACAGAAAGATGAGCAAGTGGAATAGGGCACTGGTGCAGGTTAGGAAAGAAAAAGATCAAGAAATAGAAGGGACAGAAAAATAAAAAAGTAAAAGTTTCTAATATTTTTGTCCTGTACTTTTTGGTGTGATTTCCAGATTGATTCTAAATAAGCTCTATTTCAGGGGCTGGAGGAATGGCTCAGCAGTTAAAGTTAAAGCATTTGCCTATCAAATGTTTAGACAAGCAAAGTACCTGGGTTCCATTTCCTAGGACCACATAGGCTGAGCGTGGTGGCACGCGCCTATAATCCCAGCACACAGTAGGCTGAGATAGAAGAATTACTGTGAGTCTAAGGCCAGCCTGGGTTTCAAAGTGAGTTCAGGATCAGCCTGAGCTACAGAGCGAGATTCTGTCTCAAAGAAAAAGCTCTATTTCAACTGAATACTAAATTACTAAATTTGCAAAAAGACTTAGAAAATAAAAGATACACACACACACACACACACACACACACACACACACACACACACACACATTCAGAGAAAAATCGTTCTAAGAACCCCATGGTGAAAAATCCAAGAAGAAAAACTCACTTCAAATGATGATCAGACAACATCAGCTCTAGTGAGAGAGGAAGCTCAGTATCCACCTCACATCAGAATTTTGGGGGTAGGTTCGTTTTGCCTTGCTACCCACAGAGTCAGCCAAGGGCTCCATCTGTGTACTTAGTCATGTTGTGGTGGGAGAAAAATTCTTCTACACTGAGTCAACCAAAGAGGGAAACCGTTGGATCTAAAAGAGTAGACACTCTGCTAAAAAAAAAAAAATATATCCTGGCTTTGTCCTAACATTATGTTTCTCTAACTTTCCCTCCATTACAGAAGATACTGTTTCATCTTTAAAAGAACTTAGAACTTAGAAATCTTGTCAGTTTAGAAACATAGTTAAATAAGATTTGTCTGGTATTCACTCACATATTCATGAATCCAACATAATTACTAAGCCTATTAGTCATCTTTTTTGTTGCTTGGACAAAATACGTATCTGCCGCAAATCAGAGAGAAAATTTTTATTTTGGTTTGTGGTTTCAGAGGGTTCAGTTCATGACAATAGGCTCTTAGGCAGAAAAGGCATAATGGAACAGTATGTGGCAGGGCAAGTTATTCTACCCATGACTGCTAGGAAGCAGAGAAAAGAATAGAAAAGATATTCAAAGGACAAGAATATACTTTTGCAAGTCAAAACCATGATGCCCTACTTCAACATGATCCCACCTTCTCACAGCATGTTTAGCTATGAACTCATCAGTGGTCAATCCACTAGTAAGAGTAGCACCCCTGTGATCAGTCACTTTCCAAGTGCCCAACCTCTAAACACAAAAGATTATTTTTGGAGACATTTTAGATCTAAACCACAACACTAAGTACTTTGTATGCGCTGGTAAACACCAAAAAACGTTATTATAAGTACAACAGACATAGCCCCTGATCTCATGGATATTAACATTCTAAAGGGGTTATAGACATAAATCCAAGATTCATAGAAGTACATGTGAGTACAAACATTAGTTAAGACTTCCAAAGAAAAGGAAATGGGTTGGTTTGACCAAGTAAAAGGAAAATCCGATATTCTAAGAGGTATCGAGGAGACCACATTCTAGAAATAACAATGCTGCCGAGATTTGGTGTCATTAATTCAGGAGAAAGGGGATCCCACAGGCTGGTGAAGGCTGAGAGACGAGGGGCAGCATCAAGAAAATGAGAACGTGAAAAAAAAAAAAAGAAAGTCACTGTGGCTAGAGGGAATTAAGCGAGGAGGGCCGGAGAAGAGGGCCAGGCCCAGGACAAGCAGGGGCTCCTGGATATCTTCAGTATTTCTATCAACATATATTAAAAACAAGGACAGGATTGTAAGATTCCTGATTTCAAATTAGGTTTACCTGGAGAAGAGAGCCTGCATTTTTTACCCATGGAATTTGAGAAATTCCTTACAGTTTCCGGACTTAAGCAAAACTCTGTAATGAAAACGTAAGCATAAGTAATATGCAAACCACAATGGATACGATAAGGAACCCCTAAAGCACGTGTTGAGGCTTACTTGGAGATTGTTGACCTTCAGGATTGAGATTGCCCATGTTCCTCAATGTCCCTGCAGACTTCTAATGTTCTTGGTCTCACTTATGGTTTGACTGAGAAATGTATCTGAGTTGCTTTTTGTTTGGTTGGTTGGTTGGTTTGGTTTGGTTTTCCTCAAAATGATGCTGTCATAAATTGGCTGTGGTTATCTCCCAAAGCCCATGGATGTTTTAAAGGCTGGAGTTGCAGTGCAACATGGGGAACGTGGAGAATTCTGTGAAGTTCTTACATCTTTGAAGCTGTGCCCTCAAAGGAGATTGTGGGACGAGGCCTCTCCGGCTTCCCTGCTTTGCTTTCTGGTCGATGACAGGAGCACTTTACTCTGCCATATTTTCCCTCTATTGATATCCCTCATGCCTGCCGATGAGCAAAGCAATGAGCTCACCTTATCTTTGACTGGAGCCTCCAAAATCATGAAGTGAACCAATTTTTTTTTCAGCCTAATTATCTCAGGTAATTCACTATAGTAACACAAAGCCAGTTAACACAGATGCAATGAAAGGTGGTATTATTCTTGCACAGGTCAGTGATTAAAAAATGTGCCCAGCTCTACTCGACCAGAATCTCCTTCTACAGATCAGTCTCCACTGCTAAAGCTAATTTGGGACCCAATACCAGGACTCAAGATGAAGGAGGACCATTGGCCCATAATGTAAGTAAAGAAGAACTTTATTTGAAATGACTGCAATTTTGAGGATATCTGTAGGAGTTAGTACCCACCTACATACATCATTAGAGGTACATAATGAAACTACAACACTTGCTTCAGTTTCTGCAATCCAGGAACCTGGGCGCAGTGTACCTGGATGCCTCTTGCTTAGAGCCTTCTTAAGGCTCCAATCAAAATGTCACTTAGAGCTATACTTAACTCAAAGCTCAATGGGAGGTCAAGCTGCTACAAGGGCTTCTCAGATATTGCAAGGCGTCTTGTGGGTTGTCACCTGGGATATCAGGGGTTTTTTTTCATGTGAATCTATCTGAGAAATACCTCTAAACCTTGAAGTTAACTCTCTAAGAGAGGAAGAGGAATCCACTAGAAGTCATAAACTTCATAGTATTTTTTAGCCTAATTTCAGTAGTGACATCTCATAATGTCTGCAGTATTCATTCAACAAGATGAGTAAGTCTATCTTCCACTGAAGCAGAGGGGACTCTATAAAGACAGAGTGCCAGAAGGCAAGAATGATGGGGACCTTCCTAAAAGCTCCCTATCTCACGCACTTCTGCCACTGAAACACTCCGAAATAGCCCTGAAAAGGGTAAAGACAGATACTTTGGAAGGAAAGCAGAAATAAGCATATGAGTAAGGAGTCCTATAGGAAAAATTGTTTTCAAATGTTCTCTACCTGCACAACTACTACCAAGAAAATTGACTGTAAAAGAAACAATCAGAGGCCTGGTAGATGATTCTGAGCCTCAGAAACATCAATGTTCATTTCTTTTCTGTCCCCAGGAAAGGGAAACAAAATGAAATTTGGTGAAAAGTGGCAGCAGGGTTCTGAGGGATACAGGTAAATCAGACATAATGTTGAAATTTCTTGGCACCTGATCTGAGACTATGACACACCTAGATGTCACTTAGAAAATTCTAAAATCCTGAATTCTGGAGCAGTCTAAGATGGCAGAGATCAGACAGGACATCAAAGAAGTCACTCTCAACCCAAAATGGTATGTCAAAAATCCATGAGTTTCCACAGGACCAACTGGAAGTGGCAGATGATAAATGTGTAAGTGGACAAACCCTGAGGGCCTCACTGTCTTCTAGTTCTAAACCCTTATTTGACCCCTTCTCCTTCAGGGGAGGGAATGTGACTTAGCTAACCAATAGAGAAGGCAATGGTGACAGACCATGCACCCTGTAATTACATAAGATTTGATCTTCCTATAGACTGCTCTAGAGGCTCTCCCTGATGGTTGGAAAATAGCCATGTGGTTCCTTGTGGTCAAGAAACTATAGACAGCTCTTGAAACTATAAACAGCCCTATCTCTTTGCTTGTTTGTTTGGTTGGTTGGTTTTGTTTTGGTTTATTTTGTTTTGCTCTTGACAACATCTCACACTGTAGTCCTAATTTGGTCCTGAATTTACTACATAGCCGAGGCTGGCCTTGAACTCATGTAAATCTCCCTTTCTCAGCCTCCTCGGTGCTGGGATTACAGGATTACAGGCATGTGCCACCACATTCAGTTTATGTGGTGCTGGGGAATTGAACTCAGGACCTTGTGACTGTTAGGCAATCACTGTGTTATGTGTCCACAGCAGCCTTTATCTTATAGCCAGGAAGAGGTTGAAGCTGTGAATGCTACAGAAACAGAAAAAGAATCCTGACAACAAGCTGAGAAATCTTGGAAACATTCTTCCCCTCTGAGCCTCAAGATGAGAATTTGATCCTTCTCTGACTCCATAGGAGCTTGTGAGACCCTGAGCAGAGACTCCAACTAAGATATGCCAGACTTTGCCCAACTGTGAGTTAATAAACATCAGTTGCTTTCCACTGCTCACTCTATGGCAATATGTTAACTGATAACGAGCATCCTTGAAATAAAGACGAGGTTCTGCTTGCAGCACAAGAGTTGCCAGAGGCAGCAGGCGCTATAGTGGGCGGTGTTTCCACATTTTTAGCACTTCTGCATTTAATGATGTGAAACCTTGGGGATGTGGCAAAATCATCTCAAAGCCAGAAGACTCACGGAGGGATAAAATGTTTTATTCTTTGAGTTCAGCCATTTAATAAATTAATGGATAAATGCTTTAATGTAAAAAAGACTCAAGCTCTTCATTCCCCCATATGCTAAGTGAGGGTAACTCAAGTTCTTCTTACTTAGAGGGTTGAGTGAGGATCAAATGTCATACATCATGAAAGTGTTCTGGAAACTACCGTTCCCTGCATAATTACAGCATATTGCCATTCTGCTCTATGTTGACATTGTGAAGCAAGGACACTGGACATAAAAGCCTTTATTATAGCTAAATACAGAATTTTTCTACTTCCACTGTATAGAGAGCCGCTTTCCCCTCAATTATATGAACTTTCACTCCAAAAGTTTATGATCCTACATTCTCCATTGTAGACCACAAAAATAGCCTGCTTCTACTATATGCTTAAAACACCAGCTTAATAAATACCTGGCAGACAAATATACTGTTTGCCATAGAGAGCAAGGGCTTACCTAGCATTGTAGACGGCGGCTCGCGGGGTCTGGAGATATGAAGGACAGAAGAAGTAACAAGCCACAGTTAATCGAAGAAGACAAGGAAACCTTGACCGTGTGTGTGCAGCTGTGCCCCCTCCACTGACTTACATCCTATGAGGGACAGCTGGCAAAATGCGAAGGGCTTTCTGAGCAAAAAAGCCAGAAAGTGCTTTAAATTTCTCTAGCAACCTTTTCATAATTTTGAAATTATTTTTAAATTAAAAATTAAAACTTCTAAGAACTTTATAGGTCATAACAGATAAAATATGGGCGTAGGGGAATAGCTCAGTGACTAGAGTGCTTATCTATCAAACAGAAGGCCTGGGTTGAATTCACCAGCATGACGTAAGTCAGGCATGGGTGGTGCACAACTATAATCCCGGCACTGGGGAGGCTGAGGCAGGAAAATTGTCACATGTTCAAGGCCAACCTAGGATACCAGGTGATTTTGGACCATCCTGGACTACAGAGACCTTGTGTGAAACAGAAAATCAAAACAAAACAAAACTTTATATTTCACAGTAAAGGAAAAGTGGGCAAGCCCATGTCAGAACTGGGCAGCTAAAGATCTCCCACTTATGAGTAAGGAAGCACACAAGAATCGGAAAAAAACACAAAATCAATAATGCAATTAATATTCAAAAACATAACTTCTTTTGCATGTACTTTGCAATAACTTGAACTCAGTTGTGGAGTACATATTCTTTTCCAATTGGTATGAGATTTTTTTTACAATATAAGGACAAAGTACACTTTTATAAAATTCACTGTTTCTAGGAAGTTTTACAGGAGTAAAACCACACCGAATAAAGGCAAATGTCATGAGCTGAATCATGCCCCCTCAAAATTCATACATCGAGCTTCTAACCCCTAGTTCCTTAGAATGTGACTGTATTTGGCACAGGTCTTTGAAAAGGCAGTAAGAGTTAAGTGAGACTGTTAAGCTAGGCTTGGATCCATCCATAAGTGTCTGTGTAAGAAGGAAGTTTGGACCCGGGGGAGATCGCAGAGGAAAATCCGTGTGAGAACACAGAATGCAACCCAGTGCAGACCTCAGAAGAAAGTAAACTCCTCTTACCTTTGACCTTGGACTTTAGGCTTCCAGAATTGTGAAGAATATATTTCTGTTTAAGCCACATAATTTGTGGCATTTTGTTAGTCTTGAAAATATGTCAAGAACTTTTATATATAATAAGGAAAAATAATTCACCACACAAACAACCAGTAGGCAGCTCTGTCTGTCAGCCCACTTCTTTCTCACATCTATACGATATATAGATAAACTAAATGGGCCTAAAATATAAGTGCCAGCATAGACGTGTGAATTGAAACAACACCAAGAAATGGGGAGAGAAGAGACAGTAATGAAGGAATGCTGTATTGGGATAGCTATCTCTCTCAACTATTTCCAATTAAGGAATAAATTATTACCAATATTTTAAAATGCTTTGGCAATAGTAAACTAGAAAATGCATTCGTGCATAGTCTATTACATTATCAATTTTACAGCTGTTAGGACACATAACATATGTGTTTCAAAAGACATGTCAGAATGTCTATAGCATGATCATCATGAAAAGTCTCCCAGGATTGGATGTGTGCCTCCTCTATTTCTGATGTGCTGAAATCCTGACACTCAAGGTGAAGATGTTCAAGGGGGTGATGGTGGAGCCTTTGGAGCTGGTCAATTCTAAGAATGAAGAGCAGAGACTTCTGGAACAAAATTAATGCCACTATAAAAGAGACCCAAGGGAGTTCAGTAGCTGCTTTACTATGTGAAAACTGTAAGAAGGTGTTAGCTAAAGAGTCAAAGGTAGGTCCATGGAAGACAGAAAGCATCTTCCAGTGCCTTGATCTTGGACTTCCCAGCTACTTTAATTTGGAGAGCTAAACTTCTGTCCTTATTAAATAATTCAACTTATGGAATTTTGTTATAGCAGTCCAAATGTACACTATTATATGGAAACATCCACCTACAATAATAAATAAATTGTACAAAAATGCTATAATCTGCAGAAATAAAACAAGTTACTCATTTTAAATTTAAAATCAAAAGTTGTTATGTGTTAATTTAATGAATTCCTTTGGTGAAAGAAATTAGGTACAAACTTTATGACTAAAACATTTTGAAAAACACATTTTATAATTTTAGAGACCATGACAGTTGTTATCTTTTGGGCATGGGGTACAATAATGCCTAGAATGAGCCAGATCTGGCAATTATAGCATTCTGAGAGGCTGAGAGGCAGGGGAGTCATAAATTTGAATCCAGACCAGGAAATTCAGTGAACCTCTGCTCAAAATAAAAAATAAAATGGGTTGGGAATGTAGGTCAGTACAAAGGCCTATGTTTTAATCTCTAGTGCTGCAGAAAGAAAAAAAAGGAGAGAGAGAGAGAGAGAGAGAGAGAGAGAGAGACTAGGGTGAGCCCTGAAGCTTTTGTGGGGGCTGCTGGGAATATTTTATTTGCAGAACTGCCCATGCTTGCCCAGGTGGACCCACTCTCTCATAATATTTGGCCTTCCCTACGAATTGATGCACCTTTATGTATGCATGTAATGTTTCATTTCATTCCTCGGTTTCTTTCAAGAAGGGAAACTCTTGTAGCTATGCCCCCCTTGGCTTTTGGATCTTTCTCAACACGTGGCCATTTAAACCACCCACGTCCAGTGAAATAAATGAAATTGATGATTCCCATTCACATTCACTGTCGAAGTTTTAAGTCCGCTTCCTCCAGCAATTTCCCAGAGGTTTCAGGAGCTTTAGATTATTTGGGGGATCATTTCTCGTTTTTTATTGCTGGTATTCTGAGAATAAGATTAAACTCGGTCCTCAGAGGGCTTCACCTTCACTCCAGCTCCACGCAAAGGTTAATGCTTGGTGTGACCTTCCTGAGACTCCTGGTGTTTCCGGTATCGGGATCTGCCTGCCGCAAGGGTAGCAGAGGAGGTAGTGCCAGGCGGCCACTCGCCTGTTTGCCTGCCCTGTTCACATACGCCACAAGCACATACGCCCAAGGGAGTACACAACCTGCCTGAACCAGAATTTTCATCAAGAGAAAGTCACAGCCCTGGGCAGGGAGAGGGAGGAAGGAATTGGAAGTTAGCCTTTACTTCCTGTTTCCGCCCGCAGGAGCGGGCCCCTGGCGCTGGAAATGACGCAGAGAGGGGACGGCAAAGAAAGACAGGATCACTTGGGCCCTTTTCCCTCCGGCGCTTGTTTAGTTGGGAGCCTAATTAGGTAAAATTATGGTACATGAGAATGTACCAGAGAAGAAAAATAAAATAGCATTGAGTTTTGTAGAGCAGCTCCATTGCTTTTTTAAAATAAACTACATAGAAACATATGAGTTGTGAAAAATGAATGGGGTAGTTTTGGTGATTCCTTATGTTAGTAAAATATTAAGATTTGCATTTAAAACTGTCAATGAATATTGTAAATGTAAAATTCCTGTTTATGGTTTCACATTTTATTTTGTTTTATTTAGAAAGACAATGAATTGCAAATGTAATACAGGAGGACTAGTTAGGAGACAAACGATGCAAGAAAGTTAAAAGATTTAGATTTTCATGCCTGGAACAGGTTTATTTTCTCCTTTCCGAGCTTTCTGAACAAGAGACCCTGCACTGGTGATGAAAATCAACCTGATGTAGCTGGTCGTGCCTATGTCCTTGCTGAGCTCAAGTCTGGGATTCTCTCTCTCTCTCTCTCTCTCTCTCTCTCTCTCTGTGTGTGTGTGTGTGTGTGTCTTCTTTCTCCCCCTCTCTCTATTTTATTTCAGAAAATTTTTTCTAACCTCAAATCATCAGACAGGCAACTAGGTTCAAAGCTGTTTATCTGGTCCATGAAATCGAATTTCTCTAATCTATGAAGATTAGATTTTCCAGCTATTAGCAAAACTCATTATGTTGCTTCTAATTCTCTGTAGAATGGCATAAGATGGACATCTGTGAAAGTTTATTATTCATGTGATGACCAGAGATTTTTGTCTTTGTTTCTGTTTTACATATAGTATTTATGATTTTATTTATTCTGTGTTTTAAGTTGGGATATGTTAGTGATACATGATGCTTGTACTCATGGGGGAGCTGTGCCCCCTTTCCTCCATCTCCTGTGTGCCCCTGTCCTTCCCCTTTCTCTCATCCACTTTTCCTTTCTTCAAAAAGTACACCGTTGTTTTCTACCATTTCTCCTTCATTTTATTCTTAAGTTTATTTATATTTTGAGCAACTTATTTAATAAGAGAACACAGGCCACATTTAACTTTCTGTGTCTAATTTACTTACTCTCAGTGTTGAGATCCACCCATTTTCCTACAAATGACTCAAATTCATCCTTCTTTTGGCTGAGTAACACCCCATCGTGTATATGTACCACTCATCCTTCACCCATTCATCAATGGATGGGCGTCTAGCCTGTTCCCAGAGCTTACCTGCTATAAATGCTATTTCTACAGACACGTGACTGAGCTGGGCCTGATGGCATAGGCCTATAATCCCAGCACTCTGGGAGGCTGAAGGAAAAGAATTATACTTTCAAGCCCATCCTGGGCATTTCAGGGAGACTTTGCCTCAAAAGTAAACCTCAAAAAAAAAAAAATGAAAAAAAACTTAGTTCAAAGGCTCTGAGTTGGATCCTCAGGACCACAAGAAAAAATGAGTATGCACGTATTACTATAGAATGATATCTTTAATTCAAGCATGTACTGAGGAAGGGAATGCCTAGGTTGAATAGAATTTCAACTTTATTTTTTCAAGGAATCTCCATACTCCCTTGGTTTTTATGGTGGTTGTAGTGGTTTCCTATTTCTGTAGTGGCTGTAATGATTTGTGTTCCCCCAACAACATAGAAGCGTTTCTTCTCCTCAGCGCTTGCCAGCATTTGTTGTTTCTGTGTTCTAAGCAATAGCCATTCTTACCGGAGTCAGGGGAAATCTCAGAGTTGTTTTGGTTTGCAATCTCCTAATGAACAAAACTACTAAGCTTTTTCTTTATTTTCATATTGGTTATTTATATTTTTTTATCTGATGCCAAATGATTTTTCCTAGGTCCTCCCAAAAATTTAGCAATATATATATATATATATATATATATATATATATATATATAACTACTATAATATTTTATATTATATTATATTATATTATATTACTACTATTTTGTCATTCTTTTCAGTTTAAAAAAAGAACAACTCATCCATAGTGTGAATCCACTTTTCCAGAAATTTATAAACAAAGACTTAAATACTTGGCAGTATTTATTCTTTGTTAAACTTTTTATTTTCTTCATATGAACTTTGTCATTTTACGTGTGCTCAACTGAGTTCCTTATTGGTAATTATTTAAAAGTTTTAAAATCATAAAAGTAGTGATAGGAAGAAGTAAGCTATATCACTTACCACACTTTCCTTTGAGTCTCCTTTTATCTTGAAAAAAATTCAAGATTTTTAAAAAATTATTTTGCCTGTGATTTTACATTTAACTCATAAACCAGCACATTGTTTCTACTTTTGCTCACAGGTAACACTATAGAAAACAGTACAGCGTGTAAGCATGGCTTCTGTGCGGTGAAGAGAAAGTTGTTACTTCCCCTCTTCTGCTCTTCGCATATACATGAGGTAGTTATTATGAAAGAATGAAGCAAACTACAAATCCTAAAGTAGAGATTGCCGACTTCAGAGCAACACATCTGAGAAGTTCTGACTTTTCCTACATAGTGCAAGATAGCCCCTGAGGTACTGGCATTTGTGTTGGTTGGGGTTGGACATATTGCCACTTGTAGTGAAATATGTCTTTAGCTATAGCTAATATGACTTTATTTATTTGTTTATTTATATTAAGAAAGAAGAGAGAATGACAAATTCTAGTAGGCAATTACTGGTAACATCTAGATTAATATCATGGTTCGTTGTTTCGAAACAAATTATTTGGTTAACTCAGTCATCACCGATTATTCTTACATGCAATGTATGTGTCTTTTCTTAGAATTGTAAATTCTCACAGTAAGACGGTTGGCATCTGAAAAACCTTGATGACTAAAATTAATTATTGAAAGGTAGAATCTCAATTAAAGAGTTGAAAATTTAAAAATGGAATAAATAAAATGGCATCTGTGCATCTTGACCTGGATATTTTAAATTTTTAAATATGTACTTTTGTTTGAATATAAAAACAATGATGAAAATTCGACAACTGCTTCTACAATTAAAATCTAAAGATTAAGATATTTATTTTTGAGATTTGTAAATTAGTCTGTACATGAAGATCTGTTAGCAGCCTATGAAGAAAATATAAAGTCAAATTGGAAGGAAATAAATTTGCTTTACTTGATGATAAAATAAGACATAGTTAACTACAGATGCTTTATTTCATTTTTCAGCTTAAAAACTTTAAGGCAAAATATATACCAATGGAATATCATCAGTGGTTGATAATAACTTGACAAAGTTTATAGGTAATTAATCTAAAAGTGTGACTATATGGTAACCGAAAAAATGTATCTTCAAAGAAAGTACAAAGGAAGAATTCTTAATATGTTTCAACCTAATCACAAGCTATAACACCATCTAGTATTCAATAATTCAGCAAGGCTCTTACAGTGAATTAAAGTCAGAAATGTTTGGCTTTCTCTTTATTGCCACCAGAAAGAGAAAGTGAAACAGTATCACAGAATTTCTTAAAAATAAAACAAAGTGTCTCTTTATTCCACCCTCTGGTGTTTTTTCCCAAGATCAAAAATATTATAATAAAATAAAAATATTGCTTTTGATGATACTGAAAGGAAAACATAAAAGCTATATTTTCCTGTCATATGGGATCTCATGCTCTATTCAGAGGGAATTATTTTAGATGATTTGTTTTTCTAATGTATCTCAATAATATATCTATGATCCTGGTTTTCAGTAATTTAGTGTAAAAGATACTTTAATTTCTGTCTTTATAGAACACGTCCAATTACTTCAATTATTTCATCCCTTTCTTCTTTCTTTAAAGTGAGGAATTTCCTGTTTCCCTTTCTCAAATATTGAAAATTATATTCTTCCATTAGTCATCGTAAGAAAATGAGGAATTTTCTGAGTCTTGCATTCTTTGTTATATAAACATAAGACAACATCTCTGAATTCTTCACAACGTTAGTGAAGAAACTGGCACACTTCCATTTTCCTAATTCCATGTTTTCATTGGCTGGTAATTATATTTGTCTCTTAAATACATTAGTAAGCGGTAAAGCCTACTCGGAGTGAGTGGCAGGCGATATTGCTTACAATTCTCTCCCCACTTCCCTAGGACAAATACGGTCCAGCTCTGTAGATACGAGATGGCAAGCAGGCCTCTCCTCAGCAGGCTTTCTCTTGGTGCCCTTCTGGTGGTTGTCTGTCTGGTTGAAGACGAATGTAACTCTCACAGACACCATCAGTAGCCTTCTTTTGACAATGAGGAAGACTGAGAAAATGAATCTGTGCCACCACAAGAATGGTGAAAAAGTCATGAAGAAAATGAAATTTCTCCAAGAAATGTTTAAGTTCCATCTCTAACCTTGACCTCCTGACTACACGTGTCTGTTTGTGATAGACAGTTGATTTGGACAATCTGGGTAGTTTTGTGCTTCTTTTAAAGCAAAATCCTTCTTTAATTGACTAAAGTGATCGAAATGAATAGGATGTCACTTATTTAACTAGAAATTCAGAAGAAAACACTCTTGTAGCGAATCTAGTAGCCAAAAATGTTGGTCCAGTTCCTGGGTTTTCTGTGTTTGCTCATAAGTGTTCCTGTCTGTTGATTTATAGATCTTACGTATATTGTCTTATGGGCTCCCTACGAGTAATTTTGCAGCCACCTGAACCCTGCTGAGAAGGTCATCTGGAAGTATCTGGGAAGAGAGCTGGCTGACAGCTCTGGCGACTGTCTCCCTAGATCCCGCATTTGAACACTGAGTCCACAGTGGCCCAAGCCTGTTCCCAACAGTGATTCTGCAATGCAGGGGACTGGAGACAAGTCCCACCTACCCAGCACCAGGTTCATGAGAGACTTGGTTGCAAGTTCATCCCATCAGCCCTGGACCATCAGTTGGAAACTGATACTGAGCAGAGAACCCAATTGACTCCTCCTCACCTTTCTGACCTGTGAAAACTGTGAATAATACACATATGCTGTTTCAATTTTGTGATCATTTGTTTGTCTGATGGAGAACACTAACATATAAAACTTCCTGTTCCCACTGCCTCTGAATACCGTCTGCTGCAACCTCTTCCTGAGGAAGCTCTTGCTACTAAGGGTTCCGGGTCTTAGAAAAGAAAAGTTAATCCATAGCCACGGGAAGCTCCAAGACCTGACAAGCTGGTATCAAAGCACAGGAGGATTTAGATGGGATGATGTGACAGGAATGGGATGGTTACCAGCCACCGAGGCACTGTTTGGGGGGAAGTGTAAACACTCCCACGAAATCCAATTACCCTCTTTTAAGATCCCCCTTAGAAAAGAGGCACATAAGAGCGGTTGCCCAAAGATGCATGGAGATACGAATTGTGTGGTTTATGGAATAGACTCAAAGTCTTATCTGCAAATTCCCAAACTAACATCCTGTTTTATAAATATTTCCAGAACCTGGGTCTTTGACGTCAATCAGCCTGAAAAGAAACAAAACACAGCAAAGCTGCAGTGTCCAGGGAGTCGCTGTGCCCAGCTGTCCCGGAGGGAGAGTGCAGGAGGATCAGAGCCTCCCTGTAACTCAGTGTGGCACGCAGAGCAAGCAACATCTGAGCACAGCACGCGGGCCCATTTTGGGACATTTCTTACCCAATGCCTATTTTTTCTAATAGGAAACTTTGTTCATTTGAACTGACTGAGGCACTCACAGGAATGCACTGTGGTCTGAGTTTTCTATATCAAATCTGTTTTTTCTCTCTCATGTTTTACAGCTGCCAAGTCTAAATTTATCACATTGAGCAATTTCTCCACTTTTTCTCTTAATAAGGCTCATTTCCCTTGTTAAATCTCTGGGGACTACTTACATGTTAATTTTTGTCCTTAGAGAAACCAAATTAAAATAAGCTCAAAAGCTAAGGGATCACACTCTTTGTCTGATATTCCAGAAAAGGAAAGACAAAGAAAAGGAAAAAAAAAAAAAGGAGGCCGAAACGTCTACAGCAGCTGTCGCCATCTCCACGGTATCTACTCCTTTCAGGGGGCAGCCTTTTTCAGAATTTCGCCTGATTTTCTTTAAGTCTTATTTGTTAGAGTGAGTTAAGACAGTCCCACAAAGTTGCAAGGAAAGCTAATAAATTTGTTCTTGTCTTTCTTCCTTCTTAGTAAAGGAGAAGGAAAGAGGATTTCCCCCCATTTTATTTATATGTATAAGTGCGAATTTCAAGGTTTACAATGAAGTTGAACATTTTGTGCACATACATATCTTGTCAAGGTGACAAGGCCTTTCCCACTCTCCTTTTGTCCGTCTCCCTACTCACCCCTCCCTCCCTCTTCACTCTACCCCCTGTTTCACTTTGTTTTTTGCTTTAAGTTTCATAAGAGTTGTGGTCTGGGTCTCTCATATCATAGGGACTATTCGATGTTTCACTTTATGTTTCTGACTTACTTCACTAAGCATGATGTTCTCAAGTTTCTTCCATTTGACTGTAAAAGCCTCCACACTGTTGGACTTTATAGATGCATAGTATTCCATTGTGTATAAATACCACAGTTTGTGTATCCATTGGTCTGTTGATGGGTATAAAAATTGAAAGCAGCTACAGAAAAGAGGTTCACTATATTGAAATACAACATGAATTACTATTGCAGTTACACAACAAAATAAAATACTCATGGATAATTTTAACCAACAAAAAATGTAAGACTTACATATTGTAAACTACATTGCTTAGAGAATTTTTTAAAAAACAGTGTAAGTAATAATATTTTTAAGATGATAAGCAAAAGAAATAAAAGCAATCCAGAATTTCATATTCTGTAAAAAATGGATAAAATAAGGCCATGCTCTGTAAAATAAAACTGAAATCGCATCACAAATATTGTTTAAAAACTTTGTGAAGGTTGAAGGCCAGTAATGTTGGTTTCAAACTTGGATCCACCAAAAAGAAATTTAAAAATCCAATATAGTAATTATTTTATTCTTATTTCAGCTTATTTAAATAAAAATTGACAATTTGAAAACAAAATAAAAATCAAAATATGATGGGGAAAATTTAGGAAGAGTTTCGTGGCCATAATAACATAAATTTCAGAATGAGGTAATCTATAATTTGTGATGGTTTTCGGTTTTCTGTGAAGAATATTTATTCTAAGCAGACTATAAGTTCATTACACATTTTGCAATGTCTAAGGCGCTGGTTAGCAAATAATTGAGTAAAAAGCCAGATAATATTTCAAGCATCATGGACCGGATGGGCTCTATTACAGTTATTTCACCCTGCTATGTAGCAAAATAAATAAACAAACAAACGAACCTAGCAACTGTAGGCCACACAAACTAATGGGTATGGACTTTTATCAGTAAGTTTTAATTTACAAATGTAGATGGCAAGCTGAACTTGCCAAAGTTTTCCAGCTTCTGTTCTAAATAAAAGGTCAAAAACAATATAAGAAATGTAGTTAAATGCTTATAGGTTTTAAAACACAGCAGTGCCTTTAAAATACTTTTTGATTTAAAGCAAATAGAGTTATGCAAACAAGAAACAAATCAAACAATAAACAATAATCAATATATTTAAAATTTTAATACTAACTAGAAATATTCTAGAGAGAAAGAAGAGATTGTCATACTGAATACTTTTCAGACAATGATATTTAGGAATAAGTTGTTTGTGAAGGACATAACAGAATGTAAAAAAATTTTTGAGTTAACCAGTAAGTTCCCAAAAGTTGGTGTGGTGCTCCCACTGAAAGTCTAAATATAGAAGTATCTATTATCAGAGATGCAGAAAGACATCGTGAAAACAGCCTCTCAAAAAAGTCAGTTTTTAGGTTTTCCACTTCAGGTCTGTTGATCTATTTGTTAATTCTTACATCAGAATGATATCATGATCACTTTGGGTTGGGACTAGATCTTGAAATCCTTGAATGAAAATCTTTCATCTTATTACTTTTCAGGATTGCTTTGGATGTAATAGATCCTTTGCATGTTGTATAATTATGCAGCCTACAACGCCCAGGCCGCAGACCGTTACTAGATGGGTGGGGCTGCCCTGGACGGACCAGCAGTGATGGAAGCTCCTGCGAGGTTCTAGTGCTAAGGCTCATCGGACAGGAGGCTGTGCTTCCTTGCTACACTAGTCAATTCACAGCTATTGTCCAACAATCTACAGTGTAGTAAATACCCACACCTACCCTGTCCTTGGGTGAATGGTCTTCGGTTAAGCTGGTCCCTAGTGTCTAAAAGGTCGAGGATCACTGGTATGATTTGTAAGACCATAACAAAAACCTAGTATGTGTGGGTATTGACTGGGATTGCATTGATTTATCAGTCTACCTGGGAAAGCTCACTTCTGAGCAATCTCCATCTTTTTCACTTTTCTAATATTGATGTCTGGCATGAACACCTTCACATTTATTCCTTCTTTGATTTCTACCAACAACGTTCTGTATTTTAAGCATAAATATTTGACATACTTTTATTAGAATTATTTCCTATTTGGAATGATATTATTAGCAGTATGTGTAACTTTGTTTTCCATAATGTTGCTAATGGTATATAAAAGTCCATTAGTTTTTGTATGTTTTTACAGTATTTGCAGTATTTTTGTGGTGTTTGGAGAAGAATCATTGTTATGTTTTAGGATGTTAGCTGTATTTCTTATACTGCTTCAGAAAATTCTTTTAGAACGGAGGTTGCTAAACTTGCCCAAGTCATTTATAAGCTTTATCTGAGAGTGGGGTATTAACACTTTTTCTACTCCCAGATTCAGTTTCTATTATTTTTCAAGTGTTTTTGCTTGTGTATTCAAGGAGGATATTGGTCTATAATGTTCTTACCTTATTTTGGCAGGTTTTGATAACAGGGTAATGCTTCCTAATAAAACCAGTTGGAAATTGTTCCAATTTTTCCATTTTCTCAAAATTAAGCATGAGCAAGTCTTTCATAAATGTTCAACAAAATTCACATTTAAAACTATTTGAGACTGGAATTATAGTTATAGGATGTAAAATGTAGTTTGCAGGTGTTACCGCATGAGTGTTAAAAGTATATTGACAAACAGAAGATATGTGACCAAAATTTACATAATTGGTCTGTGGAGATATATTGCAAATAAAGAAGAATTTTGGAAGTCCAGAGGTCATGAAAAATTCTGGCTTTCTATTGTTTACTGGTGACTCAGATCTGGAATGTTCCCTCATGTTTTTGAATATCATGAATTATCTTTGGAGTCCTGTGCTGTAGGCGATGGAGGCCTGGTCTGGAGGGGTGGATTGTAGGTCTGTGGTGTATTATAGTGGGTGGTGGAAGACAGGCACATAATAGATTTCAGATTACAGGTGTGTGGTGGATTAGGGGCTTAAATTTGGAAGGGGTGGGACACTGAGGCTGATTCAGAAGGGTAGGATCACAGGGTCAGGACCTGGAAGGGCAGATGCTACATCCTTCCTTCCTTCCGGGACTTGGCTTCTTGTTAGCAATGCTGTGAGGAGCTGCCTCCACCTCTGCCTCTGCTATGTGCTTCCACTGTTTTTGGCTGCCCATGAATGGACTGTGATCTTCCAAAAGTGTGAGCTAAAAAAACCCTTTCCTTCTCTAGTTTGTGCAGGTCAGGCATTGAATCACAGGGACAAAAAGGTACCTAAGTCAGATGCACTGCCAAAATGTCAATCTGAGCAATGATCCATACATAAGAACAACTTTACAAAAGCTAAGGAAACCAGACAAGAGACCAGAGCATCCGTATGTAGAACAGAAATTTAAAAAGGCATATTAAAAAGTATAAGGTGGACTATTTTGTGTCATCGATCACCCAACTTAGGAAGAACAGCATGGAGGGAAACACTGTCTCTTTGTGATAAAGTAGAAGTAGTGAGCACGGGACTTGACTTTCAGCACACTGTAGGGTTTGCTACAGTAAAACACAGCACTAGACAGTGCCCCAAGTCCTCCATCTTGAGGCCAGTATGTATACCTGTGCCTCCAAGTCTACCATGATTTTAACAGAATCTTATAATACTTGGCTGTGGATCATTCTGTGGCCTCAAAATTCAGGCATGCTCCAGTGCCTCAGGAGTCCCGGACTTCTTCAGACATTCTTGCTTACTGCCCAAGGCATGGGCTAGCCTGCTGAGACCTCCAGCAGCAGACACCCTAAATCACACCTGATGACCTGCCCAGAATCGCTTGGGGAAGTTGACTGATAGGGCTTTCTCAGAAAGAGAGTCTGCAAAGAATAAAATGAGAGCCCAATTCTTTTAATAAGCAGATATAAACATGAAGCAACAAAAACATGAAAAACCAAAGAGACGTATTGTAACACTACTAAACAGCCAGCATAATTTCTCCGTAGATTAAAGAACCAAAGACATGGAAATGTGAGATCTGCCTGACATTTCAAATAATTCTCTCTAAATTCCAGTGAGCCACAAAAAATAACGCATGCAGACAATTCAATAAAACCAGAAGATACCAAATGAGAGGAGAAAAAAGATATTTTACAGAGGGATTGAATTTAGCAGAAGAAGATAAAATAGAAACTCTGAAAGACGGTAATGCAGTTAGTGAGATAAGAAAAGTAGCAGAGTATATTGCCAGAATTAATCAGGAGAAGGAAAAAAACTTCAAATTCAAACACAGGTATTTTGAAACTATATTGTCATATGAGGAAAACAACAGAAAAAGGAGTAAGGAAGAATAAGGAAATCTCAGGAGATAGACTCTAAAGACGAAATAAAGGAACAAATGGAATTACATTAAAATATAAAACTTCTGCATGAAAAAGCAGTTAATGAGTGAGGGCATCTAGCAGGATAGGAGAAAATACTGCGAATCATACATCTGATAGGTGAGTATTCAAACAATAGAAGGAGTCAAACAACTCAATGGTAATAACATGATTTACAATGGGCAATGCATAGATGCTTCTCAAGTGAAAATAGACATATAGCCAGGAGGTGTATAAAGTATTTCTTAGTATTTCTTCTACACATCAAACAGATGCCAATTAGTACCAAAGTGAGATATAACTTTAAATTTGCTGCTATCAAAAAGATGAAAGGACTGATTACTATTTGGCTTGTTGATATAGGCCATTCTCTCTGGAGTGTGATGGTATCTTAGCATTGTTTTGATTTGCATTTCTCTTATGGCTAGAGAGGTTGAGCATCTTTTCATGTATCTATTGGCCCTTTGTGCTTCTTCGTGAGTGAACTGCCTCTTCATTTCATTTGCCCACTTTTCAATAGGATCCTTTATTCTGGTAGGCTTACTTTTCTTCAGTTCCCTGTATAGTCTAGTTATGAGCTTCCTATCTGAGTTGTTGGTGGTGAATATTTTTTCCAGTCTGTTAGCTCTCTTTTTACATTGTTGATAGTTTCCTTTGCTGTGCAGAAGATTTTTAATTTGACAAGCTCCCATTGGTTAATTTTTTTAAAAAAAGATGAAATATACCAATTGTGAGAGGAAATGGAAGAAAAGTGAACTCTGGAGACTGTTGTGATGATGTAAAATATAAATTAGGATGGCTTACCTTGAAAACAATAAGGAGATTTATCAAAAAATTAAAATAGAGCTATCATAGAAACCTACCATCCTCCCCCTCGTGGGTATCGAAAGGAAATAAAATCTGCATGCAGAACAGACACTTGTGCTTCTATGTTCATTGAAGCACTGCTTAGCCAAGATAGTTCTCAATGACCAATGGAACTGTCCATGAACAGGTGAATAGAGTTCTAAAATGTGTGTTTACAATGAAATACTAATGCACCTTCAAACAAACAAAAGTAATCCTGTCCTGTAGGATGTCATGGATAACTGTGGAGGATATACCAGTAACTGAAATAAGCCAAGTAGAGAAAGACAAATGCAGAAAGACAAACGCCATAGATCTCATACATGAAGACTCAAAAGGTTGAGCTCCTGCAAGTAGAGAACAGAACAGCCATGTTGGTGACAGGTTTTGAAAAGTTATTGGTCCAAGAGCCCAAAGTTAATTAGAAGGAATAAGTTGAAGATATCGTGCAACACACTGCCTATAGTTAATATGGCATGTTTGAAATATACTAATAATACAGCGTTTGTAAAAACTATTAACAGATTTTTAGAGTTCTCAACACAGTAATCGTAACTATATGAAGTAAAACATATATCAGCTCAATATAGCCATTTAACAATACACATATTTCAAAAATGTTTAATGAGAAACCATGTTAAAAGTCATAAATTAAAAACAAAAAAATATTTTTTAAAAATGTTGGAAAAATGGGTACATCATCAGGACAGAAAAAATCATGGAAAAATAGCCAACATATGTGAAAAAGAGATTATACACAAAGAAATAGAAATGCAAGCTATAATGAGATATTCTTTTTTTCTTTCAAATTGCCATTATTTCAGCAATCACTCCACATGGTGAGAAGAGAGAGAAAGGCACACTTCCTTTTACTCTTGGATGTGGTGGGTTTTCAGAACATAGTTTGAAACTCTTAGAAACAATGCCCTACAACGTTTTTTATTTTTACTTCAAGAATCAATGTGATAAAATAAGTAGAGATATGGATAAAAATAACACCAAAAATATCCATTATAACAATGTTTTAGAAGAAAAAAATCTAAACACTATAACAAAAATGTCTAATATTTTAATAAGATACCAAAACAGAGTGCCAAGATTTTTGAAAAATTGTTAATGACATGTTTTATATTTAAATTTAAGCAAAGAGTTAACAGGATTATGGTTGAATTGAGAATATCATCTCAATATTGAATTATTTTTTAGGTTCAAGTGTTAATACATTGACACATAGCATACTTTTGTTGACATAAAATATTCATGTATTTGTTTTAAAATATAAGGCATTTATTTACTAGATAGATATTAAGTGGTTTTATAAAACAGATTTATGAAGTTACAAGCTCCTTTTTCTTAAATAGCATACTTTTTAAGTTTCATACTTGTTTCAAAATATGGCACTAATATACATGGAAAACATTCCTTTAAAAATGTAAACTACAACTTGTTACATGCTGATTTTTTAAGCTAAAAAAATTACTACTTTCTGGTATTATCTCAGTTTAAAATACAAAGTTTTCACTATTTCATCATGAATTTTATTGATTTAGTTGAATGAATGAAAGATATTTTTATAGGAATGTAACTTAGCAAATCTAAAATTTTCTGCTCCCATTTTTTAGGAAACAAATTATTTTGAAAGAATTTTCATCATTTGAATTAACTGATTCCATTTAGACTATGCTAAAATATGAATTCTCTTTTTTTAATGATCATTTGAATTGCATTTTTATCCCTATTAGTAAACACAGAACACATTGTTAGATTTGCCATATTTATTGTGTAATTTGCAATATTTAACTAAATCTTATTATAGTGTACTTAGTAATACACATATTTAAACACAAACAAATTCTTGCTAATTGAAAAATTAAATTTAGAATTTGCATTTTTTCTTCTTTTCACATTCTTATTTCAAAATGTTGTTATTTGTTTTTGATTAAACAAAAGTGAATTTTTCCTTTTGAATGAATCATTCAGCTCAGCCAAGCTTTAGGTACTTGGGCTGATGGTTTAGAGTTGATAAAGATTGACTGGAGAGAATGCTTTAGAACTGACCACACAGGATGCCAGCCTCCTGCAGCTGCAAAGGCTGGAAGAGGCTCCTGGCTCACCTGCCAGTGCTTTATATATCAAAGCATGTGGTATCAAAGCAATTCTACTGTGTCCTCCATGGGATTGTGCAGAGATGCAGGAAGCAAGCAGGTCACACACAATGTGTAAATTTTATTAGGAGAGAAATGTTTTCAAATGTAAACAACATTAAACCATGCATTATTTATTAATCCCTGAAACCATTATCTCCCCCTGAAGGAGCTCACGGTCCGTGTTTGAATAACGGCCAGCATCAAGTTTTCCATTTTTAAAGTGTTATTATTTGTGCACAGCCAAGAAGCCACAAATGTCCAAAAAAATTCTTAAAAGTCATTTCATATGAATGAATGCATAGTAAAAGATCATTCACAAACGTAAGAATTTTAACAGTAGTTGAAAATGTTGAGCAGATTCTCTGCAATTATGTGCATATGTAAAATTGCAGTAACACATATATGTGCACAGACACGCACACAAATCAAGACATAAGCTTCATTTACATACATTTACTGTATAGTCTCTATAAACCTTCTTACTTTCATGTTAGTGAGACCTAAGCCCTTAAAGTGGAAACTGCAGAGGAGTATTAAGTCCCCCACTCTAATTAAATTGGAATCTACCTTCTTTTTCTTTAGGTCTAGTAGCTTCTGTTTTTATGTTTTATGTAGTTGGGTGCGCCATTGCTTGGGGCATAAATGTTTACCTTTGTTACCTTCTCCTGTTGGATTAGTCCCTTTACAAGAATGACATGACCTTTTTTTATTTCACTTGGCCAGTTTTGGTACAAAGCCCACTTTGTAACTGAAGAATGTCACTACCCGTGCTTATTGTCCCCTTGTTGAGTGACATATAGAACTCCATCTTTTTACCTTGAGTGTACATTTGTCTCTACGTGTAAGACAAGAAACGTATGGTTTTAATCCATTTAGCCGATCTATGTCTCTTGATTAACAAGTTGAGACCACTGACATTGAGTTACAATTCACCTGTAAGTATTGAGTCCTGCCCTTTTCCTACCATGTGATTGTTGATTTCTTTTTTTTAATCTGTGTTTTAGATGTTCTGACTATTAAAGGTAAAACCACCCCTGGTTTCTTTGCTATATTTATCTTCACTTTATCCAAAAGACTTAAGAATTTTTTGTAGTGCTGGTTTAGTTGTCATAAATTTCTTCAATTTTTTGTCATAGATCTTATTTCATTGTTAATTTTAGAAGATAGTTTTGTTGGGTATAGGAGTCTTGATTGACAATTTCTTTCAGGGCTTCGAAGGCTTACTTAGCTCCAGGTTCTTCTGGTTTTCAAGTTTTGTTTTGAGAAGTCTGCCATTACTTTGATAGGTTTGTCTTGGCATGTTACTTTTTTTTTTTTTCGCTTACAGACGTTAGGATGTCCTCTTTGCACTGGATGTCTATAACTTCTATTCCTATAATTCCGGAATTAAAATTTTCCAATCATGTATAATCTGTTGGTATCTATTTTCTTGCTGAGATAGCATTATTTGAGCATCTTTAAGTGTTTGGCCCATTATTTCTGCCCTGTCTTTGAGATTTGAGATCAGATGTTTTTTTCATTTTGGGTCATTCTGTTCCCCAATCTTTCCACAGAGGTTTTTATCACCTGATGCTCTTCTTTTACCTTTTTGCATTTTTGAATCCTTTAGTAAATTTGTCTTTATTTCTTCTATTGATTTCTGTAATTCTGCTACCTTTGCATGTGCTTCCCCTTTAAGTTCTTTAGCTAATTTTTTGTAAACTCATTATCTTGGGCAGGTTATTTTCTTGAGTCTGTTTTGACTCAAATTAATTTCTTTCCAAAATTTAGGAATTTTGAACCTCCATCCCATTTCATTTGGGTCTCCGCTTGTTGACTGGAGACTTTCTGAGACATTTTGCACCCATGCTTTCTCATCTTGCTGATGAGCATTTCTCTGGCTTGTAGTAGTAGCTCTTTAGACAATCTTTGCTTTCTGATAATGGATGGACTCTGATTTATGTAGACACTGGCTAATGTGTTGTTCTTTGGCTATGCAATGTAGTGTCTCAGACACTGGGGGATTCCCTATAGTGCCCACCTTTTTCACACCTTCAGGCCTGTAAGTTGCTGTTTTTCCCACCTTAAAAAGGTTTTTCTACTGTTGTAGCAGCTGCTAGTCCTAACACCCTCAGATGTTCTGTGCAGGTGAGGGTGACCTGCTTCTCAAATCTATTCTGACCTAAAAGCTGTAATATGCAGAAGCTACAGATGATGAGTCTCACTTTCCCCTCTTATTTCTTCTATAGTGCACCTGATAGCATGCTGCATTGTCCTTGTGTCTGAGTCACCAGGTTTAGTCTCAGCCTGCAGTGCCTGAGGACTCCCCTTCTCATAAGTCACCGGGCATGTTGGTGTGCATGGCACAGGCTGTGGTCACCAGCCAAGGTTCATGTAGAAGAAATAGATCTGACAGACATCCACAGATTTTTCAACTCAATAACTACAGAATACTCATGGAACATTTTCCAAAATAGGCCATATTCTAAGTCACAAAAGAAGCTTAAACAAATACAAGAGAATTTATATAATCCCATATTTTCTGTCACATCACAGTGGAATGAAACTAGAAATGCACTTCGAGCAGTAATACAAACAAAATACACTACTCAAACAAATGGAAGCTGAATAGTACTCTTATAAACAAACATTGGGTCATAGAAGAAATAAGGGAGGAAAGTTAAAAGTTCATAATGATGAATGCCAATGAACAACGCAGATGACAATGACAACTTCTGGAGTACAATGAAGATAGTGTGAAGAGGGGAATTCGTTTTCATTAACACACACATAAAAAGAGCTAAACGATTCCAAATACATAATCTAACAGTGCAACTCAGAGCCCTAGAAAAAGCAAGAACAAGCTAACCCCAAAACTTGCAAAAAGAAAGAAGTTGTAAAGTTCGGAACAGAAATCAATGAAATTGAAATAACAAAAAAATACATAAAACAAAAAATTTGTTATCTGAAAAGATAGACAAGATAAATAAACCCCTAGCTAAACTCACAAAAAGAAGAAAAAGGAAAACCTACATGCAATTAGGAATGGAAAAGGTAAAATGACAACAGAAAACATAGAAATTCAAGGATTATAAAAAGTTACTTTGAAAACTTATACTCCAGTAAATTAAAGGACCTAAAAAATGATTAGTTCCTAAACTCATGTAAACCTCCAAAATTGAAAAAAGAGAGATTAGACACCAGAATAGATCCTTATCCATCTATAAAACTTGAGGAAATAATAAAAATAATTCCAATAAAGAAGAGCCCATGACCTGAAAGAGCCACAGAATACTCTCAGAAGTTCAGGCAGGATTTAATGCTAATTCTCATCAAATTCTTTCAAGAAACATAGAGGAAGAAAATTTGCCAAAATCATTCCTCAAACCTAGTATAATTTTTATACTGAAACAAGACAAAGACCTAACAAAAAAGGAAAACTATAGGCCAATATCACTAATGAATTTAGATGTAAAAGTACTCAACAAAATTCTTGTCGACAGAATGCAGTAAATCTTAAGAATATTATGTACCACGAATAAGTGGGCTTCAGCCCAGAGATTCAGGGATGGTTCAACATATGAAAATCAATAAACGTAATACTTATACCACACTAACAAATGCAAAAATGAAAATCATATGATAATTTCAATAGATACAGAAAAGCATATGACAAAATCCAACACCCATATAAGTAAAAGCCTCTGAAGTATATATGAATAAAAGGGTTGTACATCGACATGATCCAGGTCATGTACAGCATCCCCTCTGCCAGCACCATCCCAAATGGGGAAGGACTGAAAGCATGCATGCTAACATCAGGAACAAGACAAGGATGTCCACTGTCACCCCTACTATTCAACATAGCACTTGAAATTTTGGAAAAAGCAGTCAGGCAAGAGAAAGAAAATGAATATGAATTTGTAGTGAAAAAAGTTAAGCTATCCTTATTCGCAGATGACATGATATTCTATGTTATGTATCCCAAATTTTTCACCAGAAGACTCAGAACTGATAAATGAATTCAGCAAAGTACCAAGTTATAAAATCAATACCTACATATCAATAGCATTTCTAATAATTAAATATTAATAACTAAAGAAATCAAGAAATCAACCCCCATCACAACAGCAACAACAACAAAAATATTTAGGAATTAGCCTTACCAAGGAGATAAAAGGCCTATACAGAGAACACTACAGAACTCTGAAGAAAGAGATTGCAAAGGACCTCAGAAAATGGAAAGACATCCCATGTTTCAGGATAGAAAGAACTAATACTGTCAAAATGGCCATGTTTCCAAACCTGCTGCAGCTTCAATGAAATGCCAATCAAAACACCAACTATATTCTTCAAAGAACTACAAAAAAACTCTAAAATTTATGTGGAATTAGAAAATACCTCAAATGCCTAAAACAATCATAAACAACAAGGGGAAATCTGGAGAAATAACAATTCCAGTCTTCAAAATACACTACAAAGCAACAGTGATTAAATCTACATGGTACTGAGGGGAAAAATAAATAAATAAATAACAGACAGGAAGACCAGACCAGTGGAACAGAATAAAAGATACTGAAATAAAACTCTCAGTCACCTGATTTTTGACAAATGGGTCAAAGTAATCCATTGGAGAAAAGACAGCATCTTCAACAAAGAGTGCTGGAAAAACTGGATTATCACATGCAGGAGTATGAAATTGGGTCTATATCTGTTACCACACACTAAAATCAAATCAAAATGGAACAAAAAACTGGGTAACAAAACAGAACAACTGATCTGACTGGAAGACAAAAAAGGTAAAACCCTAGAAGACATAGGGACAGGACACAATTTCCTGAACAAAACGCCAGATGCGTAAGAAGTAGCCGTAAGAATCCACAAATGAGACTACAACAAACTAAAAAGGTTTTGCACAGCAAAGAAAACAATCAACAAGATGAAGAGAGAACCCACAGAGTGGGAACGAATCTTTTGTAGCAACACCTCAGACAGAGGATTAGGTTCTAGAATATATAAAGAACTAAAATAAATAAATAAATAAATAAATAATCAAACCTCATAAAGTAAATGATCCCACCAAGAAATAACCATCTGAAATGACAAGAAATGGCTCAGAAGAGGAAGTACTAATGATCAGCAAGCAGCATGGAATAGTGTTCAATATCAGTGGCCATCTGAGAAATGCAAATTAAAACGACTTTGAGATATAATTACACCCCATTGGGAATGGCCTACTTTAATAACTCAGAAAACAACACCTGTTTGTTAGGTTGTGAAAAAAAAAAGAAAGAAATGCTCCGACACTGTTTCTGGGACTGCAACCTGGTTCAACCCTTACGGAAAGAAGTCTGGAGATTCCACAGAAAACTAAGAAAAGAAATCCCATGTGATTCAGCTACACCTCTACAGGGCACGTTCAAAAAATAAACCATAAAGATATGTGCATATTTGTGCTTACAGCACACAATTCATAATAGGTAAATCCTGGAAGCAACTTACTTGCCAATCAACAAGGGAATCAATAAAGAAGATGTGGTGTCTACACACAGTGGAATCGTACGCAGCCATAAAAGACAGATGTGAAGCACTTGAAAGACAATGGGGCCATCGTGAGTCAACAGTGCGCAGTGAAATGAGCCGAACACAAAAACTTGACCGTCAACAGGTGTCCCTCCTATGAAATTAAAAAATAATAATAATAATAATTGCATAGGAAGACCTGAACATTAAAGACAGGGTAGGAAGAGATTGCTAGGAAATGGATGAAACTCTGATAGTGGGAGAGAGGGGAACGATAAGGGTAAGGAGAGGAAAAGGGGAAGGAGAGGTGGGCAAAAGTGATGTAGATGTCACCGTCTCCCCAAGTCATATGTTTCAATATGTTATTAAATCTGTAGTTTATGCATAATATAAATAGATAATAAATAAACAATAAATGAATGGAAATTTCAGGTGTATGAGGAAGCATCTGATCTCACATAGTGTCTTAAGATATGAACATTTGTAACTCTCTTAAGATTAACTCCTCAGAGTTTTATTTAAGAACACAAAATTGTCATAGTAGACAGAAATATGTTCATTCAAAATATTTTCTGCTGTGATTTGAAGGGCATTAGTCATAAGTATGTTGAAAAAAATGCAGGGCTTCCACTGTTTTATTTTAAGAAGATAAGAAAGCATCAAGAATAAATCTTACCTTTTTATTTCTCATAGTAACGGTTAGTTTATATTTTTCTTTGGTGTGATAAAGTGGTCTTTGCTACAGCCAATTATAACTATGTGGTTAGAAAATGAATTATGGGCTAAAATATGAAGCAATAATCATTGGAGATACCTTGGTGTAAAGCCTCTTATCCAAAGACACAAATATGTAAAAAAAAAAAAAAAAAAAGTTCTAAAAGCAGGTGCCTGCTATTGGCAGTGTCAGGTAATAAAGTAGTTGGCATTGATTCACATTTTCATAAGTCCATGGTATTTGGCAGGCTTATTAGCAAAGTGTGTTTTGTGAAGCTGCAGGCAGGAATATCTTCCTAAGGGCGTGAGCTTCTCACCATGAAAGAACAGAATGCCCTTGCTCCTAAAGCACTTGCTATAAATGGCCCCCAGAAGGTACCAAAAGAAAGGCTGGGCTGAGACCAAACTGATTTTAGGATTCTTGGAAGTCCTTTCTTCCACTATCTGCATACTATCAACTTTACAAAGCACTGAAGCATTCACTATTTAACCAAAATTAGAGTACGAATTGCAATTGCTCTTAACTCCTCCACTGAGAACAGCCCAGGGCAGCCCTTACCTGGAATGGGAAGAAGTATAAGAGCATCACAGAAGCAAGGCTTAAGCGAAGTTCATTGCGAATACTAGGAATCCCACGAAGCTCGGAATCTCATTCACTCAACTTGGGCAAACCTTTCTTAGTTACCTGAGGCCAACTCACTTTTACTTCTGTTTGCAACACAACAGGAAAGCCAAATACTTAATGTGATTTTTTTCTGTAATATAACACTTCCATTTTCTTATAAAATATTTTTATAATTTAAGATTTTAAAATATTCCCACTCCATATTACAAGAAAACTGGTGATTTCCACTTCATTGAACACTCTAACATCGAGAATGAGCTCCCTGGGGCTAGAGGTGAGCCCAGTCTTGGAGCAGTTAGCAAGCTGGCTCAGGCCCTGAGCTCAGCCTCCAGCACCAGAAAACAAAACAACAACAAAATGAGCCTCCTGAATTTCTAGAAGATGGAAAGGAAAACACCCCAAACCATATGAGCCTGCCATGTTTAAGCTGCTGTCAATTAACAATTGAATAGTTTAAGCAAGTCTATGATGGAAGTAAATGTTTAGAGAGTGAAAGAACTACATTGAATATACAAAACTGAGTCAGTTTCACTTATAATTTCATTTTTATTTTATTATGGTCTATATTGAAGAGTGACAAAATCAGGTCTTCTAAAGATACGTGTTGAGCATTATTCCTCTGTCTGGTGTTTCCTGTGAACATTAATCAAGAACTTGAAAATCACTTGCGCTAATGAACTTCAAGGACTATGTAAAGAGCTAAATCTGGTTTTCCCACTGAATAGATTTAAGGCAAATGCGTGCCCTTTGCAGTACTGTGCACAAAGAAGATCATGTGAAAGACAACGTTTTCTCTGCGTAGTGTAGGGGTGCATCTGTCACAAGGCAGGCTATGAAACACACCTGGCCGTTCCTCTTTCTATAATCCTTCCTAAACACTCTTATCTTCCAATTGGTTGGTGTCTGCTGACTTTCAGCATCTTCTACTTTCTATTTCCTGCACGAGAGCTGATACAGCTAAACGTTTCTTACAAAGACACATCTTAATTCATAGCCAGAAATGGAGATATTTAGTTACTTTCATTCCTAGAACCAAGAGGTTTCTTGGTTTTATACAATTTTGAGAACAATGTGAAATTATTATTTGATAGCAGAAGGGCTCTTAGGATACTCCAGAACCTGTACCAAAGTATTGCTAATGATCTTATTCAATCAATCAAACTTATTGTAAGTTGAATATTATCATGAAAAGAGCCTTCTAAAAACTATTTATAGCTTACATGATAGTATAGAAAGATTCCTTCTGAAATCTAAATGGAGATTATTCATGTTACATTAGCCTAAATATTACACTTAAATGAGTCCAATTATAATAGGATTCTAAACATAGTAAGCTCAAAATAATACTTTCACACAAATTTCTTAAGTGGACTATGGCTATTTGTTCAATTTGCATTTGATTCTGTTGTTTCACATGGTACCATAACATATTGGTTTCAAACATAAGCCAGGTTGGTGGTGGACACCATTGTAATCCTAGTACGTGGAGGCTGAAGCAGAAGGATCGCAAGGTCTGGCTCAGTTTTGACAACTTGGGGAGACCCTTCCCGAAATAAAAATATTTTTTAAAAATAGCTAAGAATGTAGCTTAGTGTGAAGCCCCTGGATTCAACCACTGGTACCACAATAATAATAAATAAAGCCCAGTAGAATGCTTATTTGAGCAGAATGACATTTCTAATGTTTACTAAAAAATGGCCTACCACAAACAGTGATAAATTGAGCATGTATATACTATAATCAATAGCAAACACCTATTTAGCTTTTATTTCCCTCACTAAAAATGCATTTCAAATTAGGCTAGTTGTAAAAGTACATTATTATTTTCTCTTTGGTAATCTTTTGGCATTTCTTTCAAAGACCATATTCTCAATACATTTTTGTCAGGAGAAAAAAAAATCTCTAGAAAGTAGGTGTCTACACTGTCATGGGTGTTGTACACCAGTAGTCAGGTGATTTTGACCCAAAAATCTAAAGCTACAATATCAACAGAAGATTGTGAAATGAAATAAACTGTCCAATTATGTTTAAACTCTGAAATATAATTGTTTTTATCTATAAAATTTTAATGTAGATAAATGAATGAAAATCAGTAACTGTTGCTGGAATGTTTTTAACTAATCATATTTATATAGTATCCAAAGATCTCCTAACTTCTAAGGCTTTATGTCTCCCAGATTATTAGCAATTGTATACATGTGAGAAATGTTTTTTTTTTTTTAACGGACACTATTTAAAATTGGAGAGATATTTCCTATTTCTTTATTACCAATATACTAAAGTTGTGATATTTTATAATTTGTTTCTTATAAAGGAAGTTTGTGGTGACCAATTTGATATCTAATGACAAGATATCATTGCCGTGTGTGTGTGAATGTGCACATGTGTACAATACAAATATGAACTCTTGAGTGCATGTCCTCTGAAAAATTATCTCTTGTTTGATACTAGGTGCATAATTTCAAAGTTTATGAGAAGGGTAATAGTATATAATATTACTTTATTATAACCAATATTGTAATTCAATATTATAATCACTCAAAGAATTATTTCTATAACAGTTGTTTTTATGGGCACAAAGGCACAAAGGATGAGACACAGACTTTCATCATAAATTTTTGTTTTCTTTGACTTTTAAATTATGTACCTTTATGGCTTGATTAATAAACATTACTGCCACAGCATCCAAGTATTTTTTTTCCCTTTCTCTTGAATGGGTCATGGATTTACCGACTAATTGTCTCTGTCTACTAATCCAGCTACAAGAACAAATTACCAATCTAATGACATTTTTTGATGGTAAAGTCCCTGTTGCTGCATTTTCTCTTCTGACTGTAGCTTTGGTTCTGTTGATGAGGTCCCCCCAGTGCCCAAGGGCCAGTTCTCTTACCTCTCTTCCTGGGAGAAACAGGCTGTGGCCAGCACAGAATTCTCAGTAACAGGGACTGGCGGTCCTGGGAGAGGTGTGCCTTTGGATGAGCAGCCTGTAGCAGAGAGGGAAAAAGGAGTATGAATCTTCAAGAGAAATCTAAAGCCCCACCTCTGGGGGTGACTGAGTCTAAGACAGAAAAGGGGAACTGTTAAGGAGCTAAGTGCTTCCGGATCCCCCAGGCAGCGTCCTGCTGAGTGAGGGCTTCCATTTTCCCTAATAAGCTCTGCTGAAGAGCTGTCTCCCTCAAGCCTTCATCCAGCAACTAAGATCAGAAGATATTCGTGTATTCAAAAGTGCAAAGTCTTGCCTTTGTCCTGCATGGTTTGCATAATCCTTTCCTGATCCCCATTCATAGCTTTATACTTCTGCATTTCAGCCTCCTTTGTCGACTGCCTTAATTCATAACTTGAGTTTTTTCCTTTCTACTTCTATTTTACCTTGGAACTTTGTTTTTGGAACTTTTTGTTTCTGTCGTTGTTGTTGCTGTTGTTGGGTTCTTTCTTTCTTTCTTTCTTTCTTTATTTATTTATCTATTTATTTATTTATTGGAGACCAGGTCTCACTCTGGAGCCCAGGCTGGCCTTGGACTCAAGGCAATCCTCCTGTGTCAGCCTCCTGAGTGCCTAGATCATAGGCACACACCCCCACACTCAGCTTATGTGGTGCTGGGTACTTAGCACTTGAATCAGTGCCTGCTAGGCAAGCCTTTTGACCACTGAGCCTTTACGCCAGCGCCTCACTTGAACTTTAAATTCTTATGGTCTTTCTGTTTTGCTTCAAATCTCTCTCAGCTCTGAGAGAGCTCTCATCAGGCTTATCCGTGCAGATGCCTAGCCACTTGATAAGACTGCTTATCTACTATATTAGTTTGCTTTCCATTACTAGAAAAAACTCAAGACAATTAATCAACTTAAAAATATAAATGACTTATTTTGCCTCAGAATTTAGAAAGATTAACTCCAGGGTCCTTTGGCCCATTGCTTCAGGCTGGTAGTCAGGCGGCACATCATGTTGGAAATCTATTGTGAGGAATCTGTTAGTCTCATGGCAGCAGAAAATGAAAAAGAGAAGCGAGGTCCGGTGATTCCCAGAAGAGGGCACCTCCCTGTGCGGCTGTTACTCCTGCTATGTCAACTCTACCGGACTAAGAAATACTTCAAGACGAGTCTGGATGAGTTAAGGATGTGTGACCTTGGATGCGATGCGTGATTCTTTACCCCTTACTGTGTGACACTCTTTCTCTGTCCTGTTTCTTGGCTGCCACAAACTCGGTGTCTTTCCTTCATCATCCCCTCTTACTATGTTTCTTGCATGGAGGTGCTGACTACAGACTGAATCCTTTGATACCGTGAGCCAGATTAAACCTCTCATCCTTTAAGTTGTGGGTGTTGCATATTGTGTTGCAATTGGTAGAAAAACTAACTCAGGAATTGAGGACCAGAAGTAGGCCTCCACATTTTAAGCTTCTGCCACTTCCTAATAGAGCAGAGAGGTGGAGAGGACAAAACTTTTAAAACATGAGTATTGGAAGGATTGTATCAGCTTGTTGAAATGGAGAAATGTCCAGGGAATAGCTTTCAGGTGTGTGTTGTTGGCTTGAGGGTGGGAAAGTGGAGAGGGCCACCCACCCTGGGTGTGAGCAACCCAAATAGTAGTTTGAACCCAGTAAAAGAAGGAGAAAGAAACATTGTTGCAGACTCTTCCAAAAAAAAAAAAAAAAAAAAAAAAAAAAAAAAAAACTCTGGCCTTGCTTTGAGTCTGTAGACTTGAGCTTGCTCTTGGCTTGTTCTAATCTTCACTTAACAGATTTCCACGGCAGATTTGGTCAGTCTCCGGTCTTGGCCTTGGTTTTTGGTCAACAATCCATGGCAGGCTTGCACTGGCTGTCCGTAGTCTCAGACTGGTATCTTTCCGGCAGGAGTCTGAGCATCTACTGGACCTTCCAGCTCTCACAGCCAATTTGGACGATCTCTCTCCTTAGACTTGTGAGACTTCCAAATACATTTCCTCCATCTCTAAATTCTATTAACTCTGCCTCTCTTAGAACCCTAACCAATACAATGGGCCTTTGTGAGACATCTAATATCCAAGCAAGGAGTTTATATGTCCTCTCAAGCAATATGTTATGAGTTATAGGTAAAAGGTCATCATCTAATCTATTAAATTAGTCATGTTCTTATCACTGGATCATTGAGTTGTAAAATGGGAGTACAGGTTCACTGAAAGAATTTGGCCCACTACCGTTGTGGGCATATAGGTGGAGGTGCCTGCGCAACACCGGGTCATCTGTTTTTATGGAGGATTTCATTTCTACGTCTCTGAATCCCAGGAATGACCAGAAAGCACACACACACACACACACACACACACACACACACACACTCCTCTTCAATATTACATAGTGCCAAGGTATTTTAATAACTCTTCTAGTAGTCAATTTGTTCCAGATTAAAAAGAAATGCTTTTTAGAGATTATCTTAGTTTGTTTTTCATTGGTGTAACTCAATACTCGGCATCCACAAATTGGCGGAAGGTTTATTTTCACTCAAAGTTTCAGAAGGTCACATTGCCGATGGCAATGGAAGTACATGGCAGAGGCAGAGGTGGAGGCAGCTCCTCAGGACATTACAAACAGGAAGCTGAGTCCCATAAAGGCCAGTTTTCCTTAGAGGAAAATGCTTTAACAATATTCTTTCTTTCTTTTATAAAGTTCGAGTTTCCAGTTGGGCCTCCCACATCCTGGTCAGTGTTCTTCCCTCCTTCACTGGCCCACAAATCACTTTCACTGTAATCTAGGCTGGTTGTCAATTTCCTAATCTAGATGGGTTCTCAAATCCCAATCCTAGGTATAGTTTCTCCTTGCATCAAATTGACATAATCTCTCCAGTGGTAACAGAGATATTAAAATAAATTTGCTCTTAATAGTTATTATACAGAAACAAATGACTGAAGACAAGCAAAGTGTTTCGAAAACAATTATTTGAACATGAAGAAAAATTTATATATTTTTAAAGTAATTCATAGAAAATGAACAACAGCAGGAAGCCTGGCCCTTGGTTTTTTTTATCTGCTAAGGATTATAGTTCTGGCTGCTACATCATTAATCATCTTTTTTAAAAGCATTTGGATGATTAGAGAGAAATAGCTCAGAAGTCAAGTTTCCTTCTATTTCACAGATGGAAATTTCTGAGGTACTCTTTAATGCAGAAATAATACCAAACAGAACAGACTGAGCATCAGAAATGGCTTTCTGTAAAAGACAGCTGAGAATAGGCGTGCAGAGCTTGCTTCTTTAATGTTTTCAACTTCCTATTCTGTTTTGAAACAGATAAAATAATATCTTCTGAGATTAAAACCCCATGTAAGAAAAAAAGTATTGATTAAAGCAAACCAATGTTTGTACATGTTTTGCACTACTACTAGGATAAAGATATACTAACACTACAAATTGTCAAAGCTTTTTCACATTAATTGTATTTTAAGAAGTCCTGATTCACCACATATCAGAAAAATAACCAGTTACATAAATAAACTCTTCTAAGGGTGTCTGCAAGACAGTGAAACTTCATCCTTTGTAGTTTGCTGACTCAAATCAAGCAAACGTCTACTTAGACTATTATCAACATGCTCCATGACTGACCGGTGGCCTAACTGAGAAATGCCACAAAAATTGCGCAAGGCCCAGTATGTCCTGCCAGTTAAGATGATCCCTGGGACTTTCTCTCCTACCCTGCTGTGCATGTTTCCCATTCAGTCTCAGATAAGTAGCCCTAAGTTCTGAATAACTGCTTGAATTTAATTCTCACTAAAAATTTAATTAAACAATTAGCATGTTTCTTTCTCTTCCTGACTCCTCTTTCTTTCTTCCTTTCTCTTGCTATGAAGAGCGCTAGAGACAGTGCACAGGTCCACCACCTGCAACTCCCCAGGACTGTCAAGTTTTTGTGCCCCAGTGCACGTTTCTCATTGGCTTTATTTGTAGCCCTATTTTCCCTCCCATCATATAATCTCGACTCCCTTACTGTTTATTTTGAAGTATGTATGACAATTCAAATTCTTTATGGAACAAATCTGAACCTAAATAAACACATCACTTGTTTGTTTTAACTCATATTGGCCACCAGGTTTCGAGGACAGATCAGTTATTGTGGTCTGTAGAACCAGGCGCTGGCTGTCTAAACACTGCTTCAATAATAAGCCTATTGTCAAAGCAGTGCAAAAAATGGTTTTAGTTTGTTAACATTATGTAAATGACATTATAGAAGCAAAGGTCATATGTTCGGAGCTGTGTGCCTATACAACTTGCCAAGGAAAACTGTTAAGGCCGCTACTGTTAATGCCACGGGAGCTGAGCTGTACTGAAAGTAGTTCATTAAAACCAACTTGGCCCTTTACACTTATTTTTACTTCCTATAATAATTCTTTACGTGGAATTTCTGGTATTACATGTTATGAAAAGATGTCTTTCTTAATTAACTCAGAATAATTGACAGATATATTAAATTTGGAAAGAATTAAATATGATAGAACATCATGGATTAATGTTTCTATTATCTCCAAGTAATTGTGGGAAGGAGCTATACACACCAGCAGCCTGATGCAAAATAGAGGTCGTATTTGGCCTTATTTGAAGTTATTTGGAAGTGCTTGAGGGTTTATGAGTATAAACGTGGATGTATTTTTAATAGGTTAACTTACAATTTCCTTTTGCTGTTATTGTGTGTAGTAGGTTATTCATAATTTCTTTTACCCATAGCCATTCAAATTCAAATTTTACCAAGGCCTTATCTATACTACCTTGAAAGATCAAAAAGGGTAGAGATTAAAAATAATGTTAATAAATGTTATTTCATGATGAAACCTCCTTTTCTTTGAAATATGCTGAAAAACAATTGGGTGAATATCTTCCTAATCATCCTGAAGTGAGATGTACTATGCTAAATGAGGTTACAGGAAAGGAATTTGCTCTGCAGTGTTTGACTGTCAAGTCCAAAAATAGAAGGCTTGGCCATGTTCCCAGAAACGAGGCTTCAGGAGAGAGCGCGAGGATTCAGGAGAGGAAGCGAGTGTTTATGGAGGGTGAGTAGGCAGGGACAACTTGCTTAAACACCTCTGCATGGTTTTTGGGCAACTCTGATTTAGCCGCCCGCGAAGCCACACAAAGACTTTCTGTTTCATGCAGAGGGTCAGACTCAAAATATTTATCAGGCTTTCCAAAAACTATACACACAATGGACTGAATGTCTAGACAGGAATAATTAGTATTTAAAGTAAAAGATAACTCAGAGTGCGTTGTGAACCCTGGTGACCGATTAAACGTGCGTCGATTTTTTAATATTTGAAATCCATGAAAAAAAGAAAGCCTTCTGTGCTTGTCTCTGGCTTCGTCTGTGCACAGCCTCACCGAAGTTTCACTCACTGCTCACGTTAGGAGTTCGGAATCTGTCAGGCTGATCTGCTTGCTGTGCTCCACGTGGGTTTGCTTTCGTCTTCAGGACCTAGACGAGATCCTCCTTCCACACCACACGGTGCAGTGCTTCTCTAGCTTCTAACTTCTTTCTCTACAACCTTCTCTGTGTAGAGACTTTCTGCCACTGTGTCGCCGGTTCTGTTCACCGCTATGACAGATGCATATTCAGTATTCCTGGCTTGGAGCTACTCTAGGCGTAGTCTACGAGGGTGATTTTTGCATCTCTTGTCTTACCTCTATCACGATTGGAACGTCAAATATGGGCATACCCAGCTTCTATATGTATTAGTGGAAACCATTATTTTAGCTTTATATATGGAAATGACCTTCAAATATTTACTACCCCCCTACTTACTGGTCATTGAGGTTAAAATAACTCTGTCTGACCTCCAGCCCACCATCGTTTTGTCCTTGATTTTTTAAGTCACAATAAAATAATTAAAAAGGAAAATTTTCAAAAAGCAAATATGAAAGTTTTGTGAGAAAAAACATTAGATCATGTAATTTCAGACAGCCTGTGTTACATGATGTCAGACTCTTCGCTGCAGAACCTCTCGGAGTCTGGGTTGAGCTAAAAGTTTTTAAATTAAGGGTACAATATAATATATTTCTTAAATCTATATAATCATGGAAATCATTTTAAAAGAATTTTGCAACGATCACTTAGAAAAATTTTGTCTAAGGTGGCTAAATACTAACAATCTAAGAAAATCTATGACGCTGTCCGTAGTGAAGTACGCTCTGGTTTTTCTGCTTACTTAGTCCCTCTCCAAATCTCAATCTATATAACAATCTAGTGATGTGTCTATGACAACTCTGGGAAAAATTATCTCAGAAATATTGAGGAATTTATCAATTCTTCACACCTAATATTGGTTAAATTCCAAACCATGACGTTAAACCATGGCCACTGAATTCAAATCCTCGACCAAGAACTTAGCCTTCATAAACATGAAATGAGTCCAGTTGAAAAAGCAATAGAGTGCCCATCCATCATTCATAATGATTGGGCTTAAATCATCAGAAATTAAATCTCCATAGAAAAGACAGTTCAAGGGAATTACACATCTTTAATTGATTAATATCACTGACATTTTCTAAGTGTTCATAAACAAGTGTTTCTTTTCTTTCTTTCTTTTTTACTAGGAGTGAACCCAGGGCATTTGTACTGAGCTACATCCCGAGTCTTTTATTTTATTTTTTAATTTTGAATGAGGAAATCATTAAGTTGGAAAGTTGCTTTAGTAGGACTTAACTTGCAAACCTTGTGCCTCAGCCTATCAGAGTGTTACGATCATTGGCATATACGTATCAAATCTCAGGCATATCAAACCTAATATTTTACACTGCTGGCATATTTCACTTTAGTGTAGCACTCCAATAAAACATCTAATGTAACTTATCATCTAAAGATGATGACCATTTCAGTAAAAGAGATTGTCAAATACATAAGACATCTTTCATAGGATAATACTTGGTTTGTTTCTCTGAAATTTCTTATTAGTGAGACTAACAGATCTAGTAGACAATGGTTGTAGATTGTGCACCAGTTTCAGCCCTATCTTTTATCTTTGATCCCAGTTCTGGCCACGAATATAGTCCTACAAGGCCCCTTGATCTTTGAATGCCCCTTCGTTCTAAGACATATAAATTAATCCAACAGGCATCCATGTCACAACAGAAAGGCAGAGAGTTAAGACACAGAACTTAGTTAAAGGACACTGAGTCCCATATCTCTAGAAATCTCTCTGGAAAAAAAGGAAATCTCACTGTTGAACTGCCAAGAAGTTTTAGGACAAATGGTCCCTTGTCCACCCCTTGACAGCAAAAGTTCATCACGAATGCTTGTGGTAACTTTTAATGATTCATGGCTTACCATATGCTTAGCGTTCTGTGCAGTCTCCAATCTGTCCCCAGGTAGGAGACTGTGTGTCTATTCTTCTAAGTTTGCAGGGTACCTCCGTCAGACAGCATGACATCGTATGGTTTGCTCTGAGTGATTTTCTCCAACACAGTATGAATTCGTGTAAGACAAGAAATATAATTTATTATGCCTGCACAGATTATTAGACAAATAGCTATCTTTCTCAACTGTGTCTTTCTCCTTTGGTCCTTTGGACTCGAGAAAATTTATAATAAACAACACTAATGACTGCTAGTCATTTAAAAATCTCTGTCCTAAAAACTGCATTTCCAATCTGTTTTAATGTACAGTAAGTATAAGAGTGTTAAGCATCCCTGGTAACATAAATACAAAGTCAAACATACATGTACATGTTTACATAAATTTAAACAACTGAAGACTATGACTTTGGTAGATTGAAGGTTGCTATTCTTGAGTTCAATTTTAGGTATCGATGTAAGAGTGTTGTGAAAAATACAGGTAGTTCAGGATTACTGGTCAGAAAAGTCAGAGAAATTAAAGCAGAGAATCTTTCTTTTGGATAAAGTAGAATTTCACTTCTGCTCTCTCTTGGGAGCAAGACCATCACTAAACACAGGACTGAGGAGAATATGAGTCAACTCCCCTTCCTCTGGTACCTTTATTTTCACTCAAAATACTTACTGATTAGATCTCACTCTGTGTCTATGACTTTGGTACAGATGTCTCAGGTGTATTTTTGGCTGGTGGGTTTTCTTCATATGCTCCTCTATCCCTTTCACTGACAGCCATCTATACAGTATGACCATCAATATTTCTAAACTCTCAGGGTCCTTCAGGGGAAGACTACCTGGGTGGGAACAAGTCTGAAAACCAAGAAAAACAGTTATTTGATCTCAAGTCTGAAAAGTCATTATGTCAGCTAAGAGTGGAACAGGTACCACAGAAAGATGGAGGAGCTACCAAACACATAAAATTGATAGGATTTAACTAAATTTAGAAAGTAGGAGAGTTGAAAGGGATAAAATCTGATTTTAGGCTATGTATTACAACAACTGGCTGAGAAAAGTGACCTTTCTTGAAGCTAGTAATTACAATAGGAAGGAAGGGGAATTTCTGCAGAGAACTTAAAATTCCACGGAACAAAGTGGTAGAATTGTCAGATAGGTTGTTTATTACAGTTACACATACCGAAAGCTCTTCAAAGAGAAAAGCAGAAAAATGTGTGCGACTCACCAAGAGATAGGTGATAGGTAACATCGTAGAAGGAAAATATGGCAGTGAGCACCGAAAAGGTCTTGACACACATACTCTGTGAAAACCTCTTACTTTAGACATGGGGAGAGAAAAGAAGCCTGATCTGAGGACAGGGGGTGATCAGCCAGAGACATGGGAGATCATGTGTATCTGATACCACAGGTGACAGAATTCTGCCTGAAGTTGATTGGCACAATGGCCAAAACAAATGGAGCCTTTGTGACTCAAGAAATAATTCAAACAGAGCATAAATACCAGTGCCTTGTCATTCACAAAATATTCCTTGCCTTTATTACCTAACTCAAGTCATCTGCAACAATTTTTAAATGCTTTGGTTTAAACTATGTTGAGATTTTTCTTCAAATATATAGATAGAACCAATAAATAATAAACACCACATATCAAATAGTGAATATTTATCTTTCAAATGAATTAAAGATCATGCAGCAGTTTGTTGTTCAATATATTTGGGGAGATTTTCCTGTTACTTTGAAAAGGAAAAAAAAAAAAACACTTAAAATAAGCCATGACATAAGGGGTTGTCATAGCCAGCATTAAACATTTTAACGACAAAGTAGGAAATACGTGGACTGTCATCAGAACTAAAGATTCTATTGTGCTGTGGGTTTTTTTGTTGTTTTGTTTTGTTTTTGTTTTGTTTTGTTTTGTTTTCATTTCTATGTAAAGATTTTTTTCCTTCTGCTAAAGTGGCAAGAATGAATAAAAGGAATTGCGTAGCAGATGACGCAGCAGGGCTCATGTAGTTTCAAAACAGTCTTGAAGATTAAGGCTTTTCAGTCCCTCTCATGCACTCTCTTTGCGTCTTCTGTTGAAGCTATCAAAAAATAAAAAAGATCAAAAACTTCTTACTTCAAGTAGTGCTGATTTACAGATGATCCGTTCATTTATTTTTTTTTTTTTCACCTGGAAATTTCAGTAGTTGAACAAAAGTCTGTGTAGTGTTGTCAGTGGAAGCACAGGGGCGGGATGTCTTAATGTTTTTAAAGTGTTACAGCCTGAGATGTGCCTGTCAGAGTCCTGGAAAGCTTTATATTGAGGAGACTCTGGCTCTGCAGATTGCACAACTCTTTTTCCTTGTGGAGTTTGTCCTCAAAGGAACACTCTGATGCCACTGCTATTCATGTCTTTGAAAACTAGGTTTAAGGTCTTTGAAATTAAAAAAAAAAGAAAGAGAGAGAACAAAGATTTTGACAAGCGTAACCAACAGCAAGTCATAGAACTAGGAAAATGCACCTTTATCTTTTTTTTTTATTTTATTGTGTAACAAAACCATAAAGAAATGTGTCAGAGATGGATCTTCTGTGCATGAATACCTTGCTGATATTTTCTCTCAGCATTTGGAATCTTTCATCACAAAACCATTTGGCTAGGCAGGACTGGGTTCTGTGTTCACTTTGAAGTCACTGAATGTTAAATAAAGATGGGAAATATTCAAGTTTGGATGTGTAGATTTTTATAAAACTATTTCAATAAATTTTTCTTGGTTTATTAATATCATAACAATGTGACCAGAAGTGTTAACATAAAATCTGTAATTTCAGTGTATTCATATGAAACTAATGTAAAATATTAGTTTTTTGATTCAAGTTAGATATTTTATAGTTTTAAAATCTATCTAAAATGGGTTCCATTATTTCCTAAATATAGGTACTATACTTACTCATTTGTCTGCTAATAATTTTTATCAAAAATATTTGTGCTAGGTCTCCCAAAATTTTGTTGTAAAGAATCATATATTGTAGAGATATATGAACTTTTAATATTTTATTTGCTGTTTTAAGTAATTCTCATGAAAGCAAACAGTAGATAGGTATTTTCAACTTTTCTTTCACCGTGAGGCTCCGGAGTTTTAAAAATATGCATTCTACTAATATAAAATTCTAGTGTATTAAAAACTATCACTATTTGAAATTTCACACACACACAATAATTTGTGTCACTTCTAATGTACACAGGTAGAAAGTGTGGCTCCATCTTGTAGGAACTACAGCTTCCCAGGCACTGGCATTTCTAATGCCAGTGTCTAATATTTTTCTGAGAAAAACAGAAGTCCTCAGGTACAGGTCCTCTCACCTCGCAACACCCAGACCTATGCAACGCGCATATTCTCTTATGTCTCTTCTGTCCCGCTGCAATGAAGACGTCCTCCTAGGACGAATTTTCAGTTTTTCCATTAGTGTTCTAGGGCCCAAGCATATTTCCCTTCTCAGTATTTAGAACTGTCTTAGTATTCCTTCGGTATTAGCTGATTCATCTTACCATAAGGTAATTCTGATTAGAACGTCCTGCTCCCATTATTCCCAGTCCTTCATTTAACACGGCCCTTGGCACTCTCCTCGGTTCTACTGTATTTGCTGAACCTCTCTGTTTTACGTCTCTCTAACTCAGTCCTCAGCCCATTACATTGGCTTTACCCCACCAGTCCCCTGAATTTGGAATTTGCTCTTAATTTATCAGCAATCTCTCTGTTTCCAAACTCAATATGAACCTTTCTCATTTAATCTGCAAATATCACCACAAAACAGATGTGAACAAACAACACCCAACACAACACACACAACAAAAGTGTTTTTGTCACCGGAACATGTGCATCTAGAATGTCTTCACACAAAGCACATGGTAATCGTATGAACAAGATCATATCAGTGGAGCTTTAGAAAAAGAAGCTTATGACTTAGAAACTTCATACAAGGCCAAGTGATGACCATTTCATATGTGAAGGCAATCTTACCATGCAATGCTTAGAAAATATGTCAGACATGTATATTTCTGCCAAAAATATTTAAAAATTAAAATCCTTTTAAAAATTGAATCATATATATTAAAATATGAATTATTTGAAATTAAGCAAAATCAAATTGAAATTAGACACTGATATATAGGAAGCAGCTGAAACACAGTAAGAATTAAGTTGTCAACATCAGTGTGAGATATTCACAAAGAATAAAGTCAACTTCTAAGTTTATTTATTGAAAGAGATGTTATAAAAATCAGCAATTGTATAATAAGTTCTAAATTTCAAATTATTTTCAAAATTAGTCACGTCTACGGAAGTAGGATAGCTATACAAAAGCACACTGAAGTTTTAATTCCATACAGCACTTGTGAAAAATTCAGAAATTAAAATTTCAATGATATAGGTTCAATTAAGACTTCCTTCCTTCTTTCATTTTTTCCTCCCTCAGGAAAGGCTGAACAGAGGGCCTTAGCACTCAGTTATATTCTTAGCTTTTTTGTCTTAAATTTTTAAATTTTGAGACAAGGTCTCACTAAGTTGATTTAGGCTAGGCTTTTATGATCCTCCTGAATCAGCCTTTCAGAGTGCTAGTATTACAAAATAGACATGTGCCACCAAGACCAGCTCAAGTTTTTAGTTTCTAGTCATAGAAATAATTGAATAGGGATGCACAAATAAGTAATGTAATAAAACTTACTTTTAAAAATGAGCAATTGCTAGAGATAAAACTGTATCCTAAATAAAAGTCAAGAAAAGCATAAAAATATTTTCAATTATTACAGACAAGATAAAATAAAATAGTAAAAATAGCAGAAGTAAATTAGGAATAGAAGCACAAAAATTCCAGTTGCTATTAAAAATTTCTTTTCATTTGTCTTTATGAATATTAATATTACATGAATTTGTTACGAAATCAAATAAATCATGAATCTGAGTCAAATTTATTTTAAGTAGCTTTAAGTCCTTCTTTATTTTCAGCATTCTGTTTTTCTAAAGTGATATGTTATTTTCTCATTTATTTCTAAATATTTTGGAAGTGGATCAAAAATTATCCAAATAGTCAAACTACACTTCTAAGATTAATTTAGCTGCTGAGCCCCTGAATTATTTTTATTAATTTTTTTTCTGAGTTTGCTAGAATTAGATTCTTAAGAGTGGAGCTACCAGAGGATGTGTTTTGGTAGAGTCCAAATGGAAATATTTGGTCACCTAGAACAACATATCAGAAGAGAATAATTTTCTTTTGAATCTGTACCCTTTACACAGGGGATTTGTTACATGAAAGAGAAAAAAGACTTTTAATACTAAGTCTGTTTACCTCATGTTCCCAAGTGTTTGCCTATTGCTGCATTTTTAGCTATTTCGTTAGTGTATGTAAGAAGTGGGTTTGTAGCCAGGAATAGGCCAGTAGTAACAGCACTCTGGGAACTGAGGCAGGACTCCAAGTTCCTGTCCTTCCTGGGCAATCTAGGGAGATTCTGTCTCAAAATAAAAACAAAAGGTGGGAAATGGGAGTGGGGAATGTGGGGTAGGTCAGCTCAAAGGCCATAAATTCAATCCCCAATATCACAAAAAGGGGAAAAATGATTTATGAAGCAAATCAGACATAAGTTTGAAGCTCCCTCAGTGGCCTAGACCTCTCACAAGGCCCAGAGAGGGGTCCTGCCTTAAGGTTCACTTACTCACTTGTTTCTATCAAGTGAGCAGGCAAAGGTATTCGAGTGCCATTGCCCACCTGCTTCTTTGACACTGACTTCCTTGGCTGCCTGATGGCACTGGAGTGGCTGGCAGTGGATCCTTGGGGTCTATCTGAAAAGAAGCTGTGTGGTGAAAGGTATACATGGTTCAGCCAGAGGATGTAATGGCTGGTTACCAGCCGCATTGGAGAAATGCTCCGGAGACGTGCCTCAGTACTATTTACAAAAGTGCAGGCCTAGGACTACTATTGGAATGTGTGTCCTGTACCATCCTTTCTCCAGAAATAGCTGGACAGCAGAGGACAAAGAAATGAAAGAAGTGCAGAGCCAGAAACATGTGTGTGGAGTTTTTTTTTTTTGTTGTTGTTGTTGTTTGTTTTTTTTTCAATTTGGAACTGAAATTTTAAGTGAAGAATTTACTCTCATTACTGCCTTTCAGAATTGTTTTTCTTGTCAGAAATATATTCAATAATGTAACAAATACATTTGTCAGTTCTCCTTGTATGGTTTTTCTCTTAGGGTGAGGATCTCTTTGGATGAGTTGTGTGACTGCTGAGTCGTTTGGGAACACAACTGTAGTACCACTGCAAACAGTAGCTTTTGCCTTCAAGTGAATGTCAGCTAGTTAAAGTGGTCAAGCATGGAAACTTGTGGCTGGAAGAGCAAACCAGCCAATAAAAACTGTCACTGTTAGATTTTCTCTATGTAGTTATCAATGGAATCAACATGTCATCTAAGCCTGGTGGAGTTAAGCAATTATGAGGTTTAATACAGTGAGGAAACAACTTTAAAAATGTGAATTGCAGCCAGGCATGATGGAACATACCTTTGATCCCAATACTAAGAGAGGCTAAGGCAGTTGAATTACAACTTTGAGACCACTATGTGCAGTTTACAGACCTAGCAAGACTCTGTCTGCTGTGGTTTGGATATATGAACTGCTCTCCAAAAGTTTGTGCATTCTGTTTACTGTTGGAAAGCAGGGCCTGACTGCAAGGGATAGATGCTTGAGGCCTGACCTGGAGAGGTATGCACTAGCTCCATCCTTCCTCTGGCACTTGGTATCATTTCTGCCATGCCTTGAAGAGCTCTTTCTCTGGCTCCAGCCCCCAAATGTGATTCCACCATTTTTAGATAACCACCCATGAATGGACTATGACCTTCTGAAACAGAGAGCTAAAATAAGTCTTTTCTCCTTAAAGTTGTGAATGTTGTGTATTTTTTTTTTTCTAGTGATGAGAAAGTAACTAAGACAGAAATTGGTACCAGAGTGGGGTCATAGTGACTTTACATGGCCATGTTGTTTAGAAGCCTTTGAAACTGGTTTGTGGGAGGAGTTTGGAAAAGTTTGAGTATGCCAGCCTGAGAATCCTTTGAATGTGCTAAGCCAAGCTTGATGGAAGATTCTAGTTGAACCTCAAAAGATGAAAGTGCTGGTAAAAGTGTGGCTTGGAAAGGCCAGGCTCAAGAAGTTTCAGATGGCAAGAAGAACTGGATTTGGCAAATGGTCTAAAAACCATGTGTGCTACGCTCTAGCATAAAGTGCATTACCATTTTGCCCTTGTCCAGAGACTTTGCCGGAAACTGAGATTAAGGGTGATGAACTACTTAATCTGGCAGAGGAAATCTCAAGGCAGCCCAATGTTCCCACTGACACTTGGGTACTGCTTGCAGCTTTTAGCTAACTCTATGATAAAAAGCAAAAAAAAAAAAAAAAAAAAAAAAAAGGCAGAGAAAAGTGAGATAATTTTTTTTTCAGTTTTTCTAGAAAAAGGGCCTGCAGATATGGGTACAAAAGAATGAGGAAGTTAAAGAGATTAGCGTTAAAAACAAGTCAAGTACTTACAACCAGGATTACATAACAGATGCTTTGCGGGCATCTCAAAAGTCAACAAGAACCCACCCTTCATCAAGTCAAGGGTAGCCTGTACTCCAGGGCCAAAGAGAAAAATGTTTCACAGAGAGTCCAGCCCCTGGAATTCAACAATCTAAGGACTCAAGGCCTCTGTAACATTTGTCCAAGGGGGCCAGGCAACTACTCAAGCTAGTAATTGCCCTTATGATGTCCATGCAGTACTGACTGACCTTAAGGCTTGCAGAGTGTGAGAGTTGTGGGCCCATGGAGGCTTCTATTCAAATTTTAGAGAAAGATCTTGGAGGCCAGGCAGTGTGCCCCAGGACAGCAATGCAAGAAGCTGTAAAGGAGAAGCCTAAGGTGCAATGGAGACTCTAGAAGTTTAAATATGCTAAATACAAGAATCAGTGGCTGAGTTAAGCTGCAGGCTCTGAGCAGATCCAACCCAAAGGAGAGAAGATGGAGGTTACAGCCAGAGGCAATGGTATAGGGTCACGGCCACACCAACCCCTTTGGAGCTTAGATCTTGCCACAATTTACCTCAGGTGCTGGACATGGAGTTTCAGGATTTAATCCTTGCCCTGCTTGGTGTAGAAAGTGCTTTGATAAAATTGCTTTCAATACTTCTATTCTTCTCTTTCACAATGTGAATATCTACTCTGTGCCATTGTGTATTATTAGAAGCACTTACCTTTTTTATTTTCTCAGGAGCTCACAGATGTGAGTTTGCCTTGAATCTCAGAGGACACTTTGAAGGTGGACTTTTTGACAGTGCTGAAACTGTTAAGATGCTGGTAACTCATAAAACATGCTAAATGTATTTTGCATAAGGATGAAAACATGAGTCTTTTGGGGGCCAGTTTCTCTGTAGTATCCCACTAAATTCTCATGTACCTGTGGATACTGTGTACTATTGGGAGGTAGGGCCTGGCTAGAAGAAGCAGATGCTTGGAGCCTGACCTGGAGAGTCGTGTGCTAGCACACCCTTCCTCTCACACTTAGCCCTGTCCTGCCATGCTGTTAGGAGACTTGTAGCCTCTGTGACCCAAGAGCTCCAGTGTGATGGAATGCTGAGTCATTCTGGCTGTGATGTGGGAGCCAGGAGAGGCTCTGGCTATAAGGTCTTGGAGCTGGCAGATTGCTGGATTCAATGTGGGAGGGCTGGAGGAATGGGACAGTGGTTAAAGCACTTACATAGCAAGGGCAATTGACAATGTGCATTTAAAAGTAATTGAGGAATTCTTAAGACGTTAGATTCCACCTGAGTTGAGTCAAAGTTCATACAGTATCCCAAAGCCGAAAGAATGAAAGGAGGAAACTTACACATTTGATCCTTGTTTTAAAAAAAAATGCTCGTTGCCTCTGGGAGGTGCTCAAACCAGTCCATATGGTTCAGCTTATCGTGTTTCAATGACTCTCGGCACACTTATCAAAGGCATTTTGTCATGCGTTTGCTTGTTATGCTCCTGCGTAGAAACAAACTTTGTTTTCTCTGAGTTATTAAGAGCAACTATATCATAAATTACTGTATACTATATGTTTTTATAAACAAGTGCCATAAAAGATTTTCTAATTGCATCATGAACTCTGAACAAAACTAGATTTAGTGATAGTTCAACTGACATGACAATCCACACTATTGCGTGTGAAAAGGGAAAACTAATTGGACCTTTATAATTGTTGTGACCTGCATTTCTAGGTCTGATTGTAACTGAAAAGTTGTTTGCAATTGTATTTTTAATCAGACTGAGGAAAACTGCTTCCTGCCCTCCAAGTTTTTTTATTTGATACTAGTCATGTTCTGTGTGTCCTCTTTCTCTAAGCATCTTCATAACATTGCTGCAGTATAATTTAGCTACAATTAGAATTGTTGAAAGCTGTGGTTTCATAGCTTTAGAGAATCTGTCTTTGTTCATCAATTGTTTTCCTAATTGAATAATAAAAATCTATTTTGCATAGAATACTGTTTTCTATTAAAATTTTCCAGTCATTTGTATGCTAAAAATATAATTCTATTTTTTAGCAATAGAAATCTAAAAGCAGAAAGAAAATACAACATTTTGATTTAAATCCTATATTTTATTGGTTCCCTTGAAGACCAAAGTTAAATTTACCTCTATTGCAAACTCAGCTCTACAGGTACTATGATAGGTCTGAGGGAAGAAAAATTTTGCCCAGACTAATGTTTCAAAACGAGGTTATTCAAAGAAAGTTTTAATAATAAGACTGACTCTCAAATTCTGCCTTAGAATAAAGCTTATCTTACCAAAAAATCTTTTAAGGAAATAGAAACTCACACCTGCAATTTGTATCAAACCACAGAGAGCCTTAGGCTATTTCTGAAGACCAAGAAATTTGAAAAGGTAAAATGACAGATGCACACCACCTGCTCAGTGTGATTTTTCCAGCAGCACGCTCTCTGAATACACTGAGAGACTCTCTAAGGAGGCACAATAATGTTGGAGCCAGTCACTCAGTTCTGGAATTGATTCCCAGGGCGCCCCACAGATAGGACGAAATGTAGTCATAATCTGTTGATCTATTCAGCAAAGCACACAAGATCATTACAGAGAGCATCTGTTTTATTTTGGTTCAGTTGATGGAGGTCACTGTCCATGATCAACCAACTCCATTGCTTTTGAGACTGTCGCAAAGCAGTGGGGCACGGTAATCACATGTTGCGAAGTAACCACTAGCTTCTTGGTGAAGGATCTAAAATGGGGCTGATAAATCGGGGCGGGGAGGGTCCCCAGTCTCCTGAGGGCATGCTCCCAACACCTTGGGAGGGGACTCCCAAGAAATTCACTGGGCACTACCTCCTAAGGCTCCTCCACCACCCGATAGCTCCACCACGGAAATAAGTCTCTAATTGATGGGCCTTTGGGCACATTTAACACTAAACTATACAATGCATAGCTTGCTTTTTTCTTAAGAGGTCTTTAGCTATTTTGTTAAGGTACTGTTAACTTTCACTTATTTAGAAAGGTAGGTGAGAACTTTTCACCATTCTCAACCTGCAAAATAATATGTTGTGATGGAAAACAAAATCTGATAAAAAGCTCAGATTTCATTTCTATTTTATTTGACAAAAATATTTATAATTCAGTAGGCAATGAAATTCATTCAACCTGTTATATAAACGCAGTGAATCTCAGTTTTCTGAACTGTTACCTGGTAAAACAATTGCTTGAATGTTGCGCCAAACCTGGTGAAAAATAGGTAATGAGTAATTTATTAATTTTATTCTCGGGAATCCTGAATAGCTAAAAGCAAGATGAAGGAGTCCGATGCCTGAGCATCATTCTAAATTGTATAAGCTACTGAGTCAGTTTGATCTGATTTGTTTCAATTTGATTCTACTCCAGTTCATTTGATTCCATTTGGGCAGCGCTGAGAATTCAACCTCTGACTTTACTCGTTTCACTCGTGATAGGCAAGCGCTCTTCTGTTATGCTACACCAGAGTATTTCCCTGTATTCTTGTACACTACTTATGAAGGCCAAGAATTCTTGCACCAAATTCCACATCAATTCACCTATCTTGAAATATTGTGGTTTGGATCTACCGTGTCCCCCATAGTCTCCCGTATTTGGACACAATAGATTGTCTATGAAACTACGTGCAGATGGGAGTTTGGGGCCCTGTCTGGAGGGATGGATTGCAGGTGTGTAGATTGGATTACAGGCATGTGGTGGGGGCTCACCACACCTTCCACACATGGAAGAGGCAGAACACTGAGGCAGGACAAGTGGGTCTGGAAGGATGTATCAGATGCTTCCTGCTTTCCATAGGAGACAAGACTTGGCTTGCCTTGACTTGGCTGTCTGTTAGCAATGTCCTGAGAAGCTGTTTCCACTTCTCCTCTGCCATGTACTTCCACTGTTGCCGGCTGCCCCTAAGTAGACTGTGGCCTTCTGAAACTGTGAGCCAAAATAAACTTTTCTTCCCCTAATATATGAATGTGAGGGTCTTGAGTTACAACAATGAAAATGTAACAAAGATAACTATAATTCTTATAAATTATCCAAACCTGGGCAGTTATGAGCAAAAGGAGCTTATTTTTCACAGCTGGTCTCTAAGAAGCCCAAGACCAAAGTTCTTGCTAGTTCTGCATTTGGTGATGGCCTGTTTGCCTTGAGACTCCTCTTCTTCCCTGGAACCTCAACTGGCTCCCAAAACGAGGGTCTAGCCGGTTGTCCCGGTCTCCTTTATAGGAGTGCTAATCTCGTTTAAGAAGGCTTTACCCAAAGGACACGCGTCCTAGTATTAGGACAGAGTTTTGAGGTGTGTGCTTTTGACTCCTGAGCCAAGAATGAGGGAGGGGCACTCAGGAAAGGCATCCATCCTAGGTGTGGGTAGCCCCCAAAGGGCAGTTTGAACTAAGTGAAGGAAAGAAGAAACACTGTCATGGCTTAGGAAAAATAAAAAAATAATTTAAAAAAACATTGTTACAACTTCTTCCTGGGCAAGCTCTATCCTTGTCTGAGTCAATTCACTCCTCACATTCACTTGCTCCTACCTCACTTGGCTTCTGTCTGCAGCGTTGTGAGCAGCTCTCCAGCTCGGCCACCTGCATGGTCTGTGTAAGACCTTCTGAAGGTGTGAGCTAAATGAATCGTTCCTCCCTTAAGTTGTGGGTGTTGGGCATTTTGTTCAGCAAGAATACATTATTAAGAAAGAGGGACACACAAATACTCAAATCTTGACACTGTTGTACTGCCTATGTTGAGTTATTTTAAATTAAATGTAGATGTCAGAAAATATAGTAAGTTAAAAATAAATGTATACCATCGCATAAAAATCATTAAATATAAATTATTGATAAATTATTCTTGAGTCACAAGCTTTCTCAGCATCAACTTATGTGTAACAGTTTGAAACATCATGAACATAGATTTAAGATATCTTAAGGAATGTATTCTAAGGGAGAAATTAGGCAGGTTATTACCATAAAACATGCCGCTCCTTCCAGGAACATAAGGTAGACGAAATGGATGTATCTATCATTTACCATATACCTGCTTTCTTCTACACCGGCTAATTTTCATTGTGGACCAGTAACAGAGGCATCGCTGCCCTCCAGTGTCCACAGAGAGTTCCTGTCACATGTACTGAGGCTCTCCTCAAACATGCCAGAGCCTCTTCTCTGAGATTTTGGATCACAAATTATCCCCAAAGGTCCACATGTTAAAGGCGTCTCTCCCTATGTGACACTATTGGAAGGTGAAGGAACCTTTAAGAGGTGGGATTTTGGGGAAATTTTAGGCCATTGATGGCACGCTCTCAAAATAAATTGGGGATACAAGTCTCTCTCTCTCTCTCTCTCTCTCTCTCTCTCTCTCTCTCTCAACATACTGTACTACACTCACCATGATTCCAAAGCAATCAGTAATTAATTATGGACTGATGACTCAAAAGCTAAGACAGAATTAACCTTTCCTCTTATTAAATTGATTTATCTCAGATATACATACAGTGATGGAAAGGTAAATAGCACATCCTCTTTAAGAATAGTACGTCACATTCTCACATTCCAGTATTCAACTACAGTGACCAAAGGCAACACTGCCTCCAGCTTTCTGTGGCAAGAGATATTATCAGCCAAAAATAATAGAATCGAGAGTTGCTAGCCAAGAGTAGTAGAATCCGGAAGTAACTAATGCTCTTTGGCTAGTATTAATATAACGTAGAACAACTGCAGAATACTTAGGGTACAGTCCAGGCCATGATTTTAATCTCTGTTGGAATAAAATAAAAGACTTGCCAACTATCCTAAGAATTCTTGTATTTGAAAAGTGGTGATCTACAATGTTAATGGAATCTGTAACTGTTTTAAAGGCTGACGTGCTGTGGATTGGAACCAAAATGACCCCAAAGACCCGTGTTTTAAAGAAGAAAGCCTTTAGAAGGTGCAGTCTAGTAAGACTGAATTAGGCCACTGAAGCAGGTCCCTAAAGGGGATACTGAGACACAGCCCGTTCTAGTCTCTCTCCCCCTCTCTTCCCTTGCTCCTATCTTGCAGTGAAGTTTCATTCCCACGGTGTCCCTGTTGCTATCTGACCCACCACAGACTCAAGAAACAAGAGGGCCAAGCAGCTCTGTGAGAGTGGGCCAGGCAGAATGGGGTATCCTTGGGCATTCTTTCCCTCAGGTGTTGTGTTGAGGTGACTTGAGGTTAATATGTTAGAATTTCCCAGTAATTTGATACTATATTTATTAAATGAGAGAGGAGAGGAGAGGTACAGAAGAAGGTGAGAAAGCAGAGAATGAGGATAGACACGTGCTGCTACCTCAGCACTAAGGAATGACTTTGACCCGAACCTAGAACACAGAAATCCAATATTTGTGTTCACTGACTGGTTATTTCTAAGTCCCAATACAAGCCAGAAATTTTTGTCTGCAGATGTCCTCTCAGTTTGGTTTATTGAAGATCTGTCTCTTCTCCTGGAAATTATGCAATTATGTGAAATTGGAGAAAGATAAAGAAATCCGAGGGGACCCTGAGGAGCCACAGCAAGTGTTTCCATGCCAGGATCCTTCCCACACTTTTCCAAAAAGTGATCTTTTCACTTCGAAGATGAGTTTCACATCTCTTCATCCTCAGGGTCACAGAGGAAAGAGAAATCAAGGATATGCAACTGGATTTGGCTTCCACAGAAACACCATCTGTATCTCCCTCACACTTTCCGTTTTTAGCAGCATCGTGCACAGAGCTTCCTGGAGAGGTGCCTCTATCAGACAGGACAGGTGTGGGCTCCCGGTAGGTGTGCATCCTTTCCCTGCTGGAGAACAGAACCCGCTCCTCCATTCTATCAGCCAGTGGGAGGTCAGCTTCACAGGGCAACTGGCTCAAGCACTGCTTCTCAGCAGGCTTGCGAACACAGCAGCCATGGGCTACTGTGCTCCCGGTATCAAAGTTTCTCTAACTTCACTCAAACTGTGTAGACACCCACCCACACACACACACACACACACATGCATGGATGCACATATATATGTGCAAGAGTGCTCCAGCAGCTTGTCACTCATGGCAGAGACTCTGATGATGTCACAGAAACAACAGTGGAAAGAGTGTGACCATCAGTGTAACTGATGGGTCACCTTAGCTTAGAAGGAAAGTTTGCTTGCAACTTGGTATTTTATTAAAAGCATTTTTGTTTCACTTTCCTGATGATTCATAGGTATGTAAAGATGCACGTGAAATAGGCAGGCTTCCCTCCCACCCCACTGCCTCCTGGGAAGAGAACCCCCACAATCCCTGCCTTCGCTGTTTGTTTTTCTTTTGCCACTGTTTCTGTGGGTGGCAGAGGACCAGGCAGCAGACTTGGGCTGGGGGGCTGGAATCTAGAGTTCCTGTTCCAGCTCTGCCCTGGGCACATAGCAACCCACTTACTCCTCTTCCCTTTTCTGTCTTGCAGAAAACGTCCCTGCATCTCAGAAAAAACAAAAAAAAAAAAATTCCAGGAATTTATATAAGATATTCCATTTGCAGGAAATCAGAAACAGGGACAAATTCTAACTTGGAAGGCGTGGTGAAAAGTGAAGGGAGCAATAGCAGAGTAGGAGATGACAGAGTGTGAAAGCATGGGTCACTGTCAGCATCATGTGATGTGCTTCAACCCCATACCCAACCCAGCGCGTCTCATATGTTGCTTGCATAATAAACTGTAAAGCATCCATGTCAAAAGCAATGCCAGGGATGGATGGTTTTCTCTCCTTGCTCCTCCACAAAAACAAAATCACCAGTGACCCATGTTTAACGAGACACTTCGAATGCTTTTTTCATCATTGTCTTTTTTAAAAATTACCTGCCATAAGCTCCCACTCCTAGATGACTTTTACAATGACCTCATTCCATTGCACTGTGGAAATTTGAAAAGAACAACAACAACAACAACAAAAAAAAAAAACCCAATGAAACCATTTTTGTTTTTATCAAATGTAGCTTAATATATTTTTATTTACTGTATTAAATTTATTTCCTGGAATCTGATTTTATAATTCTTTCCCCTTCTGGACCTCATGAAACCACAACTTCTGATGTTTTTCCTGAAAATATTTTAGAATGGTGAGGTAGCCATCAACGACAGGTGGAGGCAAGGAGTCTCAAAAGTGTATAACACAGGACAGCCAAGGCAAATTAATGAATTCAATTCACCTCTATGATAGAAATAGATATACCTATGGGTTGGTGTGTGGGGAGGGGGAGGACTGTGTATGGATTGATTTGGGAGTTTTAAGCTAATATAATTCCATCTTCTTCTTTGAAAAAAGTTATCCAATATCAACTATATTTCAACCCAGACTACATTGCCTTACACATTATAACATTAATACAGAGCAAGTTTTCCATTTAATGCAAATCTATGACTCCCTAGAAAACAAAACAGACTTCAAAGCAAACTACCTCAGTCCTCTCGCATCTTTGCCAACTGGCTCTATTAGTAGTTGAGTACTTTGAACTTTTAATTTCATCTGCAGAGCTTCGTTGGGAACATTTAAGCCATTCCTACCAGCTTACAAATTGTAGCTGAATACGGTGATTAGATCAGAAATTCATGGAGCATTGGACCTTGAAGTTTGGTTTTTAATGAATCTGAATCAGTGACTCTTCGAAGGAGAAAGCTGGATGTCTCTGTTGTCTTTGTGTACCTGACTCGCTCTCCTGACAACTTCATTGACAGGTCGCCTAGAGGGCCTTGTATTCTGCTAGTGAGAACAGATCTCATTTTAAACAGGAAGACTTCAAAATGAGTTGACTACCTGCAAGTCATCGGAAAGGGAGCTACACATCTACGTTCTTCAGATTGAGCGTACTTTCTTGTTACCAGCTCATTTGTGTGCATCCAACTTGTTGGTTGTAATTAGTTATCCCATCTACATAACTGAATACTTGAATGGGACCCTTTAATTTTCTTAATCAATTTACAGTTCCTGAATTGGAATTTAAATAAGAATCGCCCAAAATTTGACTGTTAATTCTATATAAGATTCTGCACTAGTAATGTTTTCTCTTATGTGCGCTCTGCAGTCTGGTAAGCATATGTACACACACACACACACACACACATGCATGCACACACACGCACACATGCACACACACACGCACACACAAGAGGATTTTGCAGTGTTGTTCTTATTTACCTTTCAGTCCTAAAGATTCGGCGTTTAAAATGTCTTGTTACACAATGAGATCATTTATTTATTATTGCTCAGAGTTCAAAGATAGAAAACTGTTACACATCATTCAGAGCAAGACTCAAAATATCCAGTTTTCTACGCAATGTCCAACCCGAGAATGGGGATATAACTGTTAGGAGATACATATTTAGCAGTGGTAAAATCTGAGAATGAACTCCTGGCAGCTAGTTTGTATAACTATCTATGTGCCTGACCTAGACATTTTATAAACTAGACTGTCCAAGAAAGTGTAGGTGTAATCTTGTCTGAAGGTAGAGGAATGAACTGAAAAAAAGAGAGAAAGAAATCTCCTGAAGCCTACAGAAGCCTTTGATTCCACATTGAGCAGGGTCCAGACCACACGCAGGCAGCTTTTACAGCATTGCTTCTATGTGTATCTGTTTTCTTTATGGAGCAGATGGGAAGGCAGAAGAAATTTTCATCATAATAGAGTCCTAGAAATGAAAATGATTTAACAATAGAGATAAAATGACTACAGTAAAAGATAAAGCATTCATATTTATCACCTTGATGTTGAATCTAATCCAAAATTGGAAAAAAAAACAAGAGAAAGGTTTCAGGTTTCTGCTTCACTTTATACTAGAGTGTCTATCTGCTCTTAAATTATTGCATCAGGAGAATTTTTTGGCTTTGGGTAGACAGTGATTCTCTTCCTGTGCATGTTTAGTCTGTGCCATTGCAGACCCCGTGGTCGAGTTTAGACTCAGATGTCCACTCTCAAATAAAGAATCATAAGAATGTACAAGGTCCATACTGTGTACAAACCATACATTTTATTCAATTGAAGGAAGTTTCCTTGAGGTGTGAATTATATCTGTCCTTATTTTTGTAGCCAAGGAATTATTTGTAAATAGGGTGAGGACTAAACTGAAAGTTTTCTTCTGTTTCTTTTTGAGAATCAATAAGTTGAAGGTATCTTAACGATTTGTGAAACTTAAGAAGAATTTCTCTCAGTATACAGCCACTCATTAGAATTGACAAGGCTAGTCTTGAACTCTAGGCCAAAGACAAAGTACATTCCCATTGTGATAACACAAAGCAAATTCATTTACAAACATTTCATTATACATGTTCATTACAAGCACAAAAACTGAAAGAAGAAAGCTGGCCTTCAGTGAGGCCACATTCCTTTTAAGAAATCTTCATTCAGAACTTTTATTCTAATTTTCCTCTTCCTGAGCAATTTCACTGCACCTAAATTGTCTAAGGCTACTGAGAGTAAAATACTACCCCCTCCCCTTAAGTGGCTTCTGAGCTGCGAGTCTATCTCTGCCCTCTGAGTCTTGTATGGGATTGATCAGTTCAATAAGGTATAACCCACACTAGCACTAGGTAATAAATATTTTTAAATACATTATTAAAAAAGGAGATCATTCACTGAGCTCCTTGAGTAGAGCAAGCATTCTCTGAGGTACTTATTGGACACTGTGTTGCTTAATCCTAAAAACAAGTTTATGAGACAGACCTTATTGTCTATGCTTTGCACAAAAAAGAATACTGAATTTCACAATGGTGGCAGAGCAGAATCTCTTGGTTCATGTTTCCTCACAAGCACACACACACACACACACACACACACACACACACACACACACAGTATTCACAGTAGACAAACCATCTGATCAAATTAGCTAAGAGAAAGGGAAGCACTCCAGGAATCAAGAGAAAGCCAAAAGAAAAGTTAGAAATAACCAAGGAAGTGAAGGCAAAGCAGAAAGGTGAGAGCAGTTGTTTGGAAGCCACCCGGCTCTGCAGAAGTTGGCCAGTCACGACAGAGACAAGGGAAGTCCAGACTCAAGCACTTCCAGCCATCTGATCTTGGATAAAGAGGCCAAAAATGCTGGAGAAAAGATAAACTCTAACAAGTGATGCTATGAAAACTGGTTATCAACACAGAGAAGATCAAATCTAAACCCATATCTTTTACTCTCTACTAAAATCAAATCTAAATGGATCAAAACCTAGACATTAGCAATAGAAACACTGAATCAGTTGAAAGATAAAATGGGTAAAATCCTTGAAGACACAGACAAAGACTTTTTCATCAGAACACCTATTGTACCAGAGATAACACCACTAAATCAATAATGAATACATGGGATTATATCAAATTAAAAAGGTCTGTACAGCAAAGTGTAAAGAGAGTGAAAAGAGAAACAACTGAATGGGAAGATGAAAATATTACTCCTTAGACAGAGGGGTACTATCCAGAATGCAAAAAAAGGAAAAAATATATTCTCCAAAACAAAAGACTTATTCAAAAACAGACAGTTGAAACAAATAAGTAAAGATGGCCAATGCCTTAGGTACTTATTTATTTTGGCACAAAACACCCAACTTAAATTAGGAAAGATTTGGTTTTTAGCTCACAGTTTCAGAAGGTCTCATTCAGTACATGTTGGGGCAGCTGGCAGTGGTGGAGATGCGTGCCAGAGGCTGGAGAGCTGCTTACACCACTGCAGGCAGAAGCCAGCTGGGTAGGAGCAAGTCTATGCCTGGAGATTCTGGCAAGGCTCAAGCTTCCCGGAAGAAGCTGTTAACAATGCTTCTTCTTCCTTCCTTTAAGCTGCCCGTTGGTCCCCCCACATTCGGAGTGGAAGCCTCTCTTTCACTTTGTGGCCCACAATAACACAAACACCTGAAATCTCTGCCCTGGGAGTCCCCCCACTATCAAAAAGTTTACACACACAATTCTTTTGGGTGAAACCCTGAGTATCTGCCCCTCTAGCCAAGTCCTGCCTCCCAACAGCACAAGAATCAGCAGTATTGCACTGTGGCCAAGCACGTGAGGCTTTTGGGGGGATAAACCAGATCCAGACAACAGCAGCCAAGAAGTACATGGACAAAGTTTCAGCATTTTTGACCACCAGAGAAATGAAAAAATATATATGTAAAAAAGCATTTTACTCAAGTAAAAATGGCTATTATTAAGTTCAAGAAACAACACTTGCTCTTGAGGCTGTAGGATAAAAGAAACCCTTCTACTTTGTTGGTGGTGCTGTTCACTGGTACATTCGTTGTGAAATATCAGTATAGAGACTCCATAAAAAAAACTTAAAACAGCAATTCTATTTGACCAGCTACTATACATCTCCTGGGTGTCTTTCCACAGGAGATAAAAGCATCAAAGGCCTATGCAGACTCATTTTTATGGCCCCAAAGCTCAATAGTCAAATTTCAGAGGCTTCCACCATGTCCATCCGCTGATGAGCACTATATATACACGACGGAGTACTGCTCCACCATAAGGAGAGATAAAGTTGAGTCATTTGTAGGAAGATGAACGCACTTTGAGAATATGATGCTTAGAGAAATAATTGAGATGAAAAGATGAAATATACTTCATGGCTTTCCTGATATGAGAAACCCACAAAGTGACTAGGTGGAAGGGCAGGTAAGAAGTGCTGTAGTTGGAAACAGATGGAATTTGTGGAGAGGGAAAAGGGATGAGGGGAATAGAGGAGCGTGTTTGAAGATGGGAAGCGAAGTAAAAATGATAAAGATGCTATATATTTTATGTATATGCAACAGTATCCCAAGTTGAGTGTAACTATTATGGATCATAAACACATATCAAATTGTTAAAATTTATACAGATAACAGAGCAGAATGCAAACAGGCTACACTAGCTCACAGGTGTATGTGAGTTCAATTCCAACCCTCTGTCTTTTCTCCATTTTTTAAAATCATAAAACAGCACTAGGTACATAATCTTTTTTTTCCTGAGCAATATTTTCCCCCTTTGGTGTTTTTCATAGCCAATTTTAAAAACAAATACATTTTTTGACTTGGATTTCATTTCTTAGCTAAGTTATTTGTTTTCTACCACAAAGCATCCACTGGAATTTCTCTTGATCTTCTTACCAGTAACTCACTCTCTGTCCACTTTTCACACTGATTCAACTTATTTTCACCATTTATAATAGTTCTTTTTTTTTTGTCCCTTGAGATCTCCTTTCACAAATTCCAAAGTGCACATTCTTGTGCTATTTCTTCAGCTTACAAAACTCAGTTCGGGGCTTGATCTGAATCTTGGGCCATTTTACTTTGGATGCCTTTCGGATTTTCTCACTGACCTCATGAGCTGGTTTAAATTAGCAAACTATTGACAATATCTAAATCCATGTGTCTAATCTAGTTCTCTCTCTCAGCAACAGGATAGAAAATGTTCACCCCCATTTGTCTGCTTATTTTCACATGCTGTCTCCCTTATTCATTAATGAGATCAAATAGAGCTCATTAGTTTTCCTTCTTCTAATCCATCATGGTAAGTTCCATCCTCTAATACATCCTAGCTGCTTAATCCAAAAATCTAATCCTTACCATGGAACCTCTCCTCCCCTTCTGCCATGTTTCCTATAAGTGGCCAGCTCTTCACGAGGTGTCAGTAATTTTACCTACTAAAATCTCCTTGTGCCTGTCAATTCCTTTTTGTTTTTATTGACTTTTTAAAATGATACTCTTGTTGTGAATTATTTATTTAATGGAAATTGTTGTGAATTATTGTTGTGAATTATTTATTTAATGGAAATTGTTTTTAAAATAATAGCCTTTAAGCGAGTTTAGAAATAGAAGTCAATGCATTGATTTATATTCTATTATTGATGAATGCTATCAATGTTCAAGAAAAGAAAAATAATCCTAAATTATTTCATAGGTATCCAGAAAAATTACAAAAGTAACTATGACCAATTTCTGAATGTTATAGGAGAATCGTATTACATCGAGGAAGGACATGGAAAACTCCATCACGGGTAACACACACCTTTTTTAACTTCAGGTCATGGTATGAATAAAGCACGTTGCCCACCACGACTCCTTAAAATGATGTCCAGGTGTCTGCACTTGCCATAGTCACACTGCACTCTGTACTGGGCAGCCGCTTCCTGGGCTCGAAGTCTATTCAGCTCATTTGGTTTTCTTCATGATAAGTACCAGAAATTTAGAACCATATTTATGGCCTTACATGACTCAGCCTGGCGCTTGGTGAACATCCCAGTAAGGAGTCAGGTAGTAAACGTAGGCAGGGAGACCCGCATCTGGGACACAGCTACTCAGCTCTGCTCCTGCTGCGTCGCAGCCATGTGCAAGTGAACAGGCCTGGCTCTGTTCCCGAGAGGTCTTACTTACCAAGGCTGGTAAAGGCTCTGCCTGCCTCTTCAGTTTAACCCTCATTGTCTCTGTCATCCCTGGGGCCAAATACCCAGCATGCACAACATGAAGCAACTTGTTTTGCTTGTTTTTGTTTGTTTTTCTCATAGGGTGTAGGTGTGACTGCATGCAGAGCAAGGCTTTGCAACTCACCCAGACTAAAAAGGGAAGTAAAAGGGAGCAGTGCCAGAGAGGCAGGGAAGACGGGCCGCATAGGGCGCCCAGGCGCTCACCTCCGTGACCCACCCAGACACACCCAGAAGTGGGTTTCATTAATTCCCTCGTGCCATTACCTGTACGTTTCAAATTTCTCCACATATGCCACTATTTAGCCCAGCAACAACAGGTCTTTCCAGCAAGTGGCCGCAACTCTTAACTGTACCGCTGAGATACTCTCTCCAAAGGGTGTGACCTCAGCTACAGAAAGCGATTTGTATGCTGCTCTTCTTGGAGAGGATTAAGATTTTATTTTCCTAGATACCTAGACTTGTGGCTAAATATCAGTTCTACAACAGAAAGACTAATTTTAAGAACATCTGGTATTTGAAACACAATAGGAAAAAAAGAGTCATCTATTAGTTGATACTAAAGAGAAGCAGGCAAAGTATAAAACCAGAAGCAAGACCAATAAAACCTTGATCAAAAATATGTTGATAAATAAGGCACTTTTATAGAGATTATTTCATTAAAATTATTTTTAAGCAATAAGCCACTAAATTTACCATGGATTTCAGATAATGAAGTTGTTTTAAAATGCTACGCTTGTAACCAGACAACCCTGACATACACACAGTGATCTATCTTTCCATAATGTTAAGAATGCAGCATCTATGGACTCAGCTGCCGTGGCAGTCCCGCCTGAGCTGATTGGTATTCAGCCTTACTTTTTATCAGTCACATGTTTTGGACTTCACCTGCCATTGAAAGTGCTGAGGTACTCTATCTATGTCATTGAGAGCTTAACTTTACACAGACTGCATTGGTACATGTATAACACCATTTATAAGCCATGTAATCATCGATGAATTACTCGAATTTTCTACCTTTCTTTAAAGACAATCATAACAGCCCCCCCCCCGCAATCACACATACATATATTTCACATCACGTAATAATGGATTCATATACGCCAATATCTATACCCTGCTAACAAAGTTAAACACTTGAACTGGCAAAGATTCACTTATTTCCCCAGTTGAAACAATAGCAGCTATAATAACAATAATAGCAATGTTTTATAGAGAGATTATTGTGTATTGACCATAAGATACTATAACATTTTGCAAGAACTCATTCATTGAAAATTCATCTGTGGGAAGAGTTATTAGTATAATCCCCAGATGAAGAAATTGAATTGGAGGAAATTTATGCATCTTGACCAGAATCGCAGACAAGCAAGGCTGGGATTCATCCCAAGTGGTCTGGCTTCTGAATGTACGGACTGAAACACCACGCTCTTCTGACTCTCACATTTTAAGTGGAAAGTCTGTTTTGGAGTGTGAAAGCTACTTTTCATGTTTATAGACCCTATCCACATTCAAATAATAAAGAGAACAAAAATGGATTGCAAGTTTATGATAGATGGTTGTTATTTCACTGTCAGTGAACCAAATTCCAATTCAAACACTAGAAGCCACTGGCCTGTTTCTAATAAAAATAGAATACAAAATAGAGCATAAATCACCAAAAACTCTTATAAGGCATTTCCTTAAATCAGCATTTTAAGGAATATAGCTTTTGCATTTGCAAGAGCCAATAAAAGAAGTAAAATACACACTCGGATCTCCCTGGCACACGAGTGGAAAACATGATAAAATGTCTATGGTAACAACTGGTCTTTAGAGAACTGAAAAACAATTATTAATTTATCTGTTCAGAGGCAAAAAAATGGAATCACTGCTTAGTGGTGCATGGAAGAGATGCTTGTGTTCATTAGAATATTCTACATTGGATAGAAAGTTAATACACTTTGTCTACATTAGTATTCTGATGGTTCACTGAGGCAAGGGGGAAAGCATCAGTTTGTACACCTGGAATAAATTCTGGGATTGTTGTTAGTACCATTCTCCTAAGTCTGTGGTGGAGATGTGCTTCTTATTTTGAACTGGTAGGACAGCTTGTGACATGGGTCACATCTGGCACACGTTTAAGCACTGACGTGCTTTGGCCAATGGACATGGACATCAGAAGTCTTTCTCTTTCTCTGTCAGACTGAGGGGTGTGGATGTGATTACCAGAGGACTGGAGCCACCCTGGGCCACATAGGTGGGGAAGCGTGTTTATTGTGAAGCCTCCATGCCTACAGAGAAGATGTCACTGTCTCCTAACCCAACAATTCAAAAGAAAATTTTGCCTTCAAAAATCTGTGCTTGAACAACCAACCAAAGCTCACGTTTCTTTAATTTTCTGTGACTGATATAGAGTATTATGTGTCTTCTTGCCTCAGCTGCTCAGAGTGGTGGGATTACAGACCTGCACCGCTGGGCCCTGCTAATTTTATTGTATTTAACAGCTCACTTCCTAGCTCCTAAATTTCTCAATATTCTTATATTTTGTGGTAGCGTAGTGCAGGGAATTTTTGAGCTTTTTTTTCTATGGCTTAGTCCAGGAGTAGTCCATCCAGGCCTTGGTGGTATTTTACTGTCAATGAACCAAATTGCAATTAAAACGATAGCAGCCAGTGTCCTGTTTCTGTAGAAACAGAATACGAACAAAAACATGAGTCACCAGAACCTCGGGCAGGGCACTTCCATAAAATCATTACCTGAAAGCCTTTGTGTTTGCAAGAGAGGATAAAAGAAGGAGATGCCACCTCCATATCTGTGTCCTTTCATGAATTCTGGTTGCATCCAGTAAACCTGGAGAAGGGCACATCTCTTCCTTCCCAAGTTCTTCTTGCAGAGTGAACTCTGAGTGACCTTGCCTTCACTTCCACCTTACCACCTTGCACTTGTAATTCTCTGAACAGGAACTGCTCCAAATGCTGCAGGACTAGAACTTGCACAGTTTAAGAAGACTGCGTGGAGGAAAAAAATATACCTGCATGTGAAGGATGCACTTTTGCCTCCTGATTGCTTGGTTCCCAGGGACACATACCTTTGTTCAAAGACATACAAACATGAATGGATATGCCTGTACATTTATTGTGTAAATTATGTGAATATTAAATGACAATGAAAAGTTTAAGGAGAAGCTTTATGATTTTGAAACAGAACGCAGGACTTTAAGGCTTTCCTGCTCTTCCCCTCAGGGTAAATTTCATAAGCTTCAAGGTGTTGTAGTGTCCATGACCGTGACGCCCCCTGACCTGTAGTGCCTTCCAGTCTAAATCGATCCTCTCTCCCTAATCCCAGGATAATCCTTCTCCAGGAGCAGGAAAACTCTATAATGGAACTCAGAAAGAGGGCTGTCTTTAATTTCCCCTGAGAAAGGGGAGTACATAGTCTATCTACTGGGAATGGAGGGGAGGTGATTCTACCTAGAACTGCCAGAATAAATGTCTCAATAAATCGCCCTGTCATGTAGAAATATAAAGAGAGAACTGCAAGCAGCTTGCAAAATTACATTCGCAATTATCTTGCACATTACTCACTTCAAATATCGCATCTGTTTTTTTTTTTTTTTTTTTTTTCAAATACAGGCATGTGCAGCCTTCGGGAAGAATGAACTCTGTCATCTCTGGCACCATGGACCAACTCAGCAGACAATGTGCTCCATGAAACAAGCTAAGCACAGAAAGACAGTCGCCTCGTGATCCAGCAACTGGAGGAATTTAATACTTGGAAGTCACAGAAGCAGAGGGTAGAAAAGTGGCTGAGGAAGGGAGTGGTGGTGCAGAGAGACGCTAGTGAGGGTGCGACGCGGGGCGCAGCAGCGGGAGCGATGTCGGGGAATCTCACATGCAGCAGCGGCCACAGTTAACAACACCGCGTGGTGTACTTCGAATTCGCCAAGAAAGTAGATCTTCAGGGTGATCCACCCACACAGAAAATGATAATTAAAATGAGTTATGCTAATTAGTTTGACTGTGTTTAATCACTTCACAGTGTGCACCTATAACATATGCAAGTAGGCAATATATAAAATATTTGTCGAGTATGTCTCAATAAGTCCATAAAGACAGAGGAAGTCATTAAGTCGCATGCATGTCGAAGTTGGCGAACACCCTCTGGGGCATGACGAGAGTCCTTGGGGAAGTTGAGAGCAATGCGAGCTCCTTTTGTGGCCTTGGCCCCTTCGCAGGGCTGACAGTCTTAGGACACCATCCATAGGGCTCTCCTACTTACGGGAACGTCATCTGTCTACACTGAGAAACAGAATAAGAAAAACACTTCTACGAACATAATTTAAAGTTAAAGATCCAAAAGATATTCACCCTTCTACTAACTGGAAAATGGTCACCGGGGAGTGTCTGAAACAATTACAGATTCCGACTCATTTGATATTGACGTGTCTGTGATCACTACCGAACAACGACATTCATTTTTATGTATAGTTTCTTAGAATCGAGTGAAAGGAGAAATCTTCCAAAATTTTTCATTATAAATATTTAGCATTAGTTCAACAAATTACATCGTGTGTGTGTGTGTGTGTGTGTGTGTGTGTGTGTGTGTGTGTGTGGTACAGGAGATTGGATTGAGTTATGTACGAGGTACTGGGGCAGAGTCCAGGGCCTTCATACTGACACGCTGAGCTAAATGCTAAGCCCATTTTTATTTTTAATTTTGAGACACAATCTTGCCAAGTCGCCAAGTGACTCAGGTTTGGATCAAACTTGGGATCTTCCTGCCTCAGCTCCTCAGAGTGCTGGTACTACAAGCCTGCACAATCAGGTCTGAGTAATAAATTGCATTTTTTTGAGTTAATCTTGCCACAGTAATCATAGTAATCTTAGACACTGAATTGGCTGAGTCAATTTTTTTTTTCCTTTTATTTAGTCTGTTGTGTACCTAAAGTGCTTCGGGCAAAGCCTCCTGATTTTATTACAAAATGCACCACTTGCTTCCAATATTACATTAAATAGCACTTACACTTAGGATCCATATTTGACTTTCAACATGTAAGGTTGGCTCTGTTAGCATCGTAATGAGATTACCCGCACAACAATGTGTATATTCATGAACATGTTTTCTGAATAAAACTAATTATCCTAGTTCATAAATACTGTAAGAATTAAGATTACTGGAAAAGATCACTACTGAAATAAATTGGTATTGTCTATTTTGTGCATTGATTATTTATTCCAAGGAAAATACTCCCAAAAGTCTTCTGTAAGACAGTTTTGCAACTTAATACTTGAATCTACCCAGTAATTTCTCACACATGATTTGTGTAACTACTTGTATTAGAAACGCTTGCAAATTAACAACAAAATTACAAAGTATTTATACAGATGTGTTTCCAGTCCTGGGTGCCTTCCCAACAGCCTTTGCTTCAGTTTGAGAAAGTAAAGGTTATTTCGCAGGTTGGCTATAAATGATGGATGTCTTTCTCTTATTTCCTAACAAACCAGTAAAAGAACTCTAAACAGAAACACCTGCCTTTCCTAGTTCACTAGGAGAGTTCAAAGCTCTTTGCAAATATTTTGCTGCCTCACTAGTAATTAAACTAAAACTACTTCCTGAGTGAGTTGCTCACCTAGGAAAGTTAATTAACTATTTCAATGCGCTAGGGCATCATTAGGGAACTATTTCTTTGCTGGGGAACAACATGACTTTAAAATTGTATAAGCTCAACTATGAAAATAAACACAGATGCAGTGGCTCAGAACCTAAATGAAAGTTGTGTAACCAAGTTTTTCAGCATAAATAAATCAAAGTGAAATAGCTTTGCAGCCCAGGGTGCTGTGATCTAGTACATTCTCCCAAGACACGATATTCATACAGAGGCAGTAAGGTTTTAGCAAGATGATAAAGTTTTAAAATTGTATGGGATATATGATGTTTCACACAAATATACTGTCTTTTTTACTAAACTATTCATACTTCTAGGAGATGAAAAGAGAGAAAAATAGTTAGGGAAACATAATGAGAGAAAATATAAAAATTAAATGAATACTGAAACTACATTTTCATTACTTAAGAAATCAATTTAAAAATAAGTCTTATTGTTTAAAACAAAGCCAGTCTATTTGAAGGCTTCTTTCATGATATAATGGCAATATATATTCTGTGAAAAAGGACACCAATATCCTAATGCAGGGCCGAATATTAATGGTATAACGTCTAAAACAAAAATACTACACTATACACAAATCACTGTAGGTAGAATAAAAGTGCACTATGTCTGACTTCCTCTTCCATCGGTTTCTCAGATTAGTCTCTGTATTCATGAATAACATTTTGTTATTTTGTTATAACATTTTATTTTGTTACCAGTAATATTGAAATATTTATTTACAAAGGATTTTCCAGAAATAAAATCAATACATTGAATAGTCTCAACATTTAAAATGTTGATCATTATTACTCTTAAGTTTTCCCAACATTTTAATGAACTTGAATAATGTATAAATTTAATAAATAAACAAATAGCAGTATTTTATTATTTTATGCTTGTATTCATCCTGTTTGGACTGTGTGGCCATTGGAGAAATTATGTTGCAACTGGGGAATGTCCAGGGAATAGCTTTCCGGTATGTGTCGTTTACTGAGGGCCAGCAAATGGGAGAAGGTCACCCAGCAAGACAGCCTGAGCTAGGTACAGGAAGAAAGAAGAAACATTGTCGCAGCTTCTGCCTGGGAAAGCTCATCAGCTTTGCTGTAGACTCGCTGGGCTTCTGTCTGCAGTGGGGCAAGCAGCTCACCAGCCTCTGTCTCTGCCACGTATCTCCATGGTTGCCGCTGCCCCAGGGGGATGTGAGACCCTCTGAAACTGTGAGCTAAATTAATCTTTCCTCCTTTAAATGGTGAATGTTAGGTATTTTGTCACAGCAACAATAGAGTAACTAAAGCAGACTGATAGTGTTTATTATTAGCCACGTGCTCCTCTATTCTGTTTGGACTTTTCCTATTGAAAAAAGAAACTACAGAGGTTAAACTTTTCTCTGATTAATAAGTACTTTCTTGAGTATAAAAGATACTAACAGTCTTCTTATAGATATATGCATTGAATACAGTTTGTATATTTTGAAATTCAATTTTTTCCTATTTCTCAACTTTATATTACTGATGGAAGTGGTTTTGACATGTGTAAGTTTTAGTATTAATTTTGTATTAATATTTTACATTTTTTCCTTTTATCGGTTCTGAGTTTCATGTCCTAGAGTAAAACCAAAACAAGCAAGTACATCTCTCCTAAAATTTTTATGATTTATTTCTATTCACTTGAAAATTTTTAATGACTTTGTTGTTCTGTTGTAAACATAAGTGTTAAGATACAGTTCTGCTTACTTCCAGCCCGGGATCCATCGGGCCCACTGTGACCTGGCGAGAAGCCACTGTCTGCACGGAGTTCGCAGCGCGAGTCTTTCCTTCCTCCTCTCTGATTCTGCACACCAGGATTCCTGCAATGGTGTGCGGGTAAAACAGAGGAGGGTTCTAAACCTCTTTAAGCAATTGGCGTACGGGGAGCCATGACTTTAGTTTTCTTTTTCCTCCTCCTGAATCTAACTATGACTATTAGTTTACTCCTCTAGAGAGTTTTTTTTACAAAGTCTTTTAAAAAACACTGTTATGGGCCAAAATTAAGAAACCACCAAATGCCAATTGAAGCAAGAAGCAATGTAAGGTTTCTTTATTACAGCCAAGCTGTTTCTGGAATCTGGGTGAGCACCCAGAGAGCAGTGCCTAACAAACTTAACAGATGGTTTTTATAAGTATTTTTGAGGCACAGGTGGGGTGATTTTACATCATTACATAGCAACCAATCATAGCTTGATACTCAGTTACTGTTTCTGACAAGCTGTTACATCCTTACTCTTGGTGGGCTTGTTAGGAACTCTTGGATCAGGAGTATGGGGTGTAAAGTTCTGGGAGCTTTATCACACGACCCCAGGCACATCCTGCAAAGCAAGCAAGCAGATATAGGGGTAGAAATGAGGCAGCTAGTAGTTTAAGCAGTTAACAGAGGCAGCTTGGTCACACAGTCTTAACAACAAATTGGAGTCACTTGAGTATATAATTTTGGGGTTTATGTTGCCATCGCAAATACCTTGTAATGTTGACTGATGCTGCACTAGATTTAATATGGTTTTGGGTGCTCAGATGGGTTTGGATGTTTACTTTTCTCACAGTAAGAAGTCCTAACAGTTACTGAGGAAGGCCGCTGTCCTCCGTGCTAGTGACTTCTCAGTGGGCACGTTTTCCTAGCTTGTCTTCGTACAATAGAAGTTAGTACATAATTATTTAAACAATGCACCATTATTAACCCTTTGTAAGCCTTGAGTTCTGCCCTAAACATTCTAATCTTCAGGTTCCTGATGATCGTCTGAAGGTAAATTTTATCATTCTTTTCTAGTTAATCATCCTTTCTCAGTTACTTGAAAATTTTTGCCGGCCTCAGTATTACCCCTCCGATAAAAATAGATCTGAGTGCTGTGGTGGGATGAACAGAACAAGTAGAAAGCTCCTAGATAAACATCCTGGCTGCTCCATTATTGAGTGACTCTAAGGTAGATTCTCCACCTCTTTTAGCTGCATATCCTCACGTGCATAATGTGGATAATAATACTATCTAGTGGGATTATTAGGAATACTGTGTGTAACCTGGATGCTTAATCCTTGGTGGGTTTTTTTTTTTTTTGGTTGTTTCCAAGGAAATCAAATGTTAATACACAGTGCATTTACTTATTTAAAAAGAATCAAACTGACTAAACTTACCAAAATTCTTTGTATACTAAGGGTAAAAATATTTAAGTCATTAGTTTCCATTGTTCATCTTTTACTTCTTATGACATACACTGAATCTTCGTAAAGGATCATTGATACTTCACAGTTATCCACGTGTTTCTGCTCACTATTCCACTCTGGGTCAATAGCTCTTCACCAATGGATTCCACAATGGAGGCTTTCTTCAGCTCCGAACATTAAATTTCAAAGTTAAAAAAGAAAAAAAGGATACTTTGCCCGCTATAAAATTGTTGACAGAAACAGAGATGGTGTCATATTCAAGGAAGACATTACAGTTTCATTGTAGTTAGTACTGATCTATATCGTTCAGATAGCTAATTATTATAAGTTCTCAAGTTATATATGGGTATAAATACAAAGATGGGCAGTAGCTGAGCAAATCTACCTACAAACCTCAATTCTAAATTGAAAATTGATTGATACTTTTCTCAGGGCTCCATAGACTTTAAATCTTTTCTTATGAATTAAGCAGCGTCTAAGAACAAATAAAGACTTTATATCTGTGTGTGCACCTGTGTGTGTGTGTGGTTATCGTTATTATTTTATGTCAGATTAATTACTTAACATCATGGCATTTCCCAAGTCCAGTACATTTTTCTCTTGTCTGCCATATCAGAGCTGTGTGTAGAAAGGAACCCATAAAACCTGGCTGAACTCCACCTAATCAGCCTTATAATATTTTAATCTATCCCAAATACTTTTACTTAGTTGGCGTGGTATCCTCCCTCCCCACTTGCTAAGCCATTCAAAGTATAATGTGACTGAGACATTTCTGAGACTGAAGAGGGAAGGAGAGACAATTACAACACAACAAGAGTCGTATCCAGGTTTTGTACCAAAGGAATCGAACAAATGCTACCTGGTCATGCACTTCCATTCCCAATCTCATTTACCAGGTGGATCACTGATGTCCCCTAGGATCTCACTGAGAACTTACCTCTCCAGACACTTTCATCATAGAGCCCAATCAGGTTTGTCTTTCCGTGGAGTCTCTTTACGATGCAAACTACTATCACTGGGTTTCAAGTGTATCCGTGTTGCTCCCAGAGCAAGACTCTGGTATTCATGGAAGTTGGAGCTAATAGCTTAATACAGACTTCCAGAAACCTAACTAGGATAACAGATGTGACAGGGGCTCATGAGCACCTGCGGGATTAATTGAGTATGTCTCTCCATCTCTAAGACCCCATCATTTTCCTGTCAGAGAACAAATGAACTGTAAGTAACTGATAATATTATAAGGAGGAGTATTTTAGTTAATTCTGTTCTAGAGCATCATTAACCAAGGGACAAATAAAGTCGGAACACATAAACCTTAATCAACTTAAACTGAGGTTCAGAGGACCAAGACTGTGGGAAGATCTTTTGCTTGCTCTAGGCAAGAAGTCTCACCTTCATGAGAAAGTAAATGACCCTCTTTCTTTATCTTCCTTCCAATGGTGCTGGCTCTGTCTTTAATACCTTTATGTGCACTACAAACCAAAATTTCAAGACAAGTCATATTGTTATCAGTGTTTGAGGTTGAGGTATACAGAATATGTAGATCAAACATTATGGAAGTAAAATAGTAGATGTCTGGAAATGTGCTTCCAAAAAAAAAAATGAAACCAACCTCCCCCAAGTACTACTTCTCATCCCCCAAGGATATGCTGCCCTCTGTGCACATCTCAACTGAACACACAAAATTCAAACTCACAGCGAGGGCAGCTAGACACAGATTTGATATTAAGCTTTCTTCGGCCGGTACAAGTATGATAACTAGATTTCCTAGGCTCAGATAAATATAATTGCAGTCTTCTTCAGTTTTAGTCCCTGTTTAGAGACATGTACTCAATTTTAAATTTTCTGTGAATAGTGTCTGAGCAGCTTAACTTCACTGAGGACAGGGAACATAATGAAAGCACTCTATCAGCTACAATATTTTGGCCAGGTGCAGCTGTGTAAAATGACATTGCAATCCTCTAAGCAGGCTATCTCATTTATTAGATGCTAAGCACTAATCTTCCCATTTTAAAAGACACATGTGTAGCCTCTTGTCATTTCTGATTGTTGACCCAAGATAAAAAGGCTTTAGCTTGTCACTGTTTGTTCATTAAGTATTCGACTGAACAGGTAAAACTTTGGTGCTGTCTTCTGTACATAAACCAAAGATCACTTTTATATTGACACATTTCTATTGCTGGTTAATAAGTTAGAGAAAAAAGTCAAAAATTCTTCCAAAGATGATGTAAGAACTCAATCACCTCTAGCTCGTAATAGATAACATCTAAACAACAACAACAACAACAAAAAAAAATGATGTGGAACCCTTGCTGTTTTCCACCTCTAAGTATGTTCACATATCAATTATGACACATGAACAGCAAGATCAAAGGTTTTCATTTGTCAGGAAACTCTTGTCTCCCTGGTGTTATTAGCCAGCATCGCTGGGGACACTGTGCTGAAGCGCCGTGTCAACACAAAGATGGCAGTGCAGGACCACATGCTGTTCCTTATCTCTGCAGTGAAGACTTGACATTTTGGGGGCAAAATGCGGTCAGCATTTCTTAACTGTGACAGTCCAGAGCAGGCTGCGTGTGCTGCTGCTTTGAGGGAGGCTTGCATGAAATACCAGGCCTGATGCTCTAATTTGGGGCCTCCAACTGTCAGTCTGGCTTGTACCATGAGTAATTGAGCTCTAATCCATTTTAAGTGTTATGTCATATCTGCCGATTCAGCAACGTGATTCAGTCAGCATGCAAAAGAAGGAAATTACAAATGCCACACCATGCAGCGACCTTGACAAACTTGGATTTACCGGTGTGAAGTAGTCACGAGTTCTTCCTTCACCGTGTGCCCTGGTAAGCCTAGTCTCTTCCTCTTTCCTTTCTTCGTGCCAGAGTCCCCAAGCCCCTGGACATGACCAGCAGTGGTCCACAGTCTTGGAAGGACCAGCCCACCTGGACATGTGAGAGGTGTGCGAAGCCCCCCTCTTGTCCGTGTACTCCCATCAGGTTCTAAAGCTGCTACTGATTGACAGAAGGCGGAGCTCCGCTCCTTGCTCCCCTCCTGCTGCTCCTGGCCATGTCATAGCTGTCCTTCCCCACCTGCTGCGTAAGAAGTACTGCCCTCCGCTCTTTAGGAAAATAGCCTTCAGCTAAACCAGTCCCGGTGTCAAGGTTGGTGACCACTGCCTTAAGTAACATGCACTAAGGTTTAGAAAGGGAAAAAAAAAACTCCCACTGGTCATAGAAGTTGAGAAAATCGAATAAAGAAAAGAAAATTGAAATTAACATTGTGATCTATTGTTTTATCAAGGAAGTTTTTTTCTGGTGTCTTCTCTAAGTACATATGTAGAAGCATGACACATGCAGGTGATGAGATACATTTATATGTATATATATATCACATTTGTACAAAACTTATACTGACTCTATTGTTCTGTCTACTTTTCTAACTCACAGACATACACTTATTTCCATTCAGTCATTCACATCTGAAGTATTTCTTCATGTGTTTGCTTGCAGGGTTTGTCAGGGTGTGGTAATCAGCATTACTAAGTACTTATAAAATGCGGAGACCTGGTGGCATCGGCAAGATCGCAGAATTGGAAGCCCAGCTGTCCATCCTAATCTGGAGACAAACACCAATGCCCTACCCATGCACAGTCCATTTCTCTTGTGAGAGATCCAGACACCAGTTAAAAGGCTGCTGCATCTGAGGAAAACAGCAGGCTAGCTGCATGGAAATTGGACATGGAATCACTGTTGCATGATAATCCCTGCCTCTAGCACACTGTGACAGAATTGACAGGAAGTTCCCACCTCCCAGTTGTTCTCTGAACAGGAAAAGAGAAGGCTGCAGTGTTGCTTGCCTCCTGTGTCTCAGCACAGTCTAGATATCTGGAAGCCACAGGGAGGATGGCTACAACAAAAAAACTGAGAGGCGGGGTTACAGCTTGTGGTAGAGCATTTGCTTAGCATGCGTGAGGCCCTGGATTCCATCCCCAGCAGCAGAAAAAGAACAAAAACTTGAGCTGGAGGTGTTGTTGCAGGTCCAGAGGACATGTAGCCAACAAACAAGGGCAAACTAGGCTCAGGAGATGGCCCTTCCTTGGGCAAAGGGAAAGGTAGAGTGTGTCCCATGTCCCAGGTTTTCCACGGATGACTTTAGAGATGGGTTTCTCTCTAGTCCAACTGCTCTAGCCAAGCATATTCTAGAAAGATGCCTGGAGAATGTTGAGAAACAAATACAAGATTCAGAAAACTTTTTAATTTGAGAAGATCCCATTTGTTAATAATGGGGATAATTTCTTTTGCTTTTGGTGTCTTGTCAAGGATGTCTTTGCCTACTTCTATGTCTTTTAGGTATTTGCCTGATTTGTCTTCTAGGAGGTTCAGTGTTTCACTTTTGATGTCTAGGTCTTTGAGGCCTTTGCAGGCAAATGGCACAAACTTGAGAACATCATGCTTAGCGAAGTGAGTCAGAAGCAGAAGGTTAAACATCGAACGGTCTCTCTGATATGAGAGACCCAGACCACAACTATCTCGTGAAACTTAAAACAAAAAACAAAGTGAACCCAGCGGGTAGGGAGGGGAGGGTGGGAGGGGTGGATAGGAGGAGGGACAAAAGGAGAGTGAGAAAGTCCTTGTCATCTTGACAAGATACATACATGCACAAAATGCTCAATTTCATCTTAAACCTTAAATTTTGCGCTTATACATATCAATAAAATGTTGATGGTGGGGGGGGGGGGAGATTCAGGAAGCTGGTTGCTTCCTCAGTGGGACCATGACTTTACAGCTTAGACACGTAAATGACTTTTAGGGGAGAAAGCAATCAGCCAACCCTGCTAATTAGAAATGCAAAGCCAATATTCCAGAGAAGATACACTTGCCAAAAAGGTCTTAGAGGCTTTGGGTCTCTAGCCAGGCTGACTGATCAGGACCTGCCCCTGAACAAAGCCAATTCACAAGAATAGGAAAGGGTATTGACAGAGACAATCCCCGAAGCTGACGTCGGAGGAAAAGGAAGAGCCAGCAGACTTAGAAAACAATGTCTCACCTCTGTGGCTCTGGACCGCACCAGAGAATTTCATTACCTTTGTTACATGTCATTGGCTCTAGTAGTACCTCATCTTCTCTTTGTCCTTCCATGTGACCAAAGATAGCAACTTCTTGCAATTGCTAATCCCTGAGTTTCCACAGAGGCTCCTAGTTGGATTTTCAGGCCTTCAGAGCTGAAACCAACTACCTATATAGAACCATCTTTATTTTTAATATGGTGTGTATCATCTTTGATCTAATTAAAAATAGAAACCAACTGTAAATGTAAAGAAAATATTTAACATTAAAATAACAATTAAGCTATCCTAGAATAATTAACTCTGTGGATATAAAAGGAAGTCTAAAGAGACCATAGGACAGAGCCAGGGCACGGGAGGAAAACTGCCAGAGGGGATCCTTCTCCTAAACTAGGCTTCAGTCCAGAAGGGAAAGGTGCAGCCCCTGGGGTGTCACAGGAGTTGGTGGGGCTGCCTGGGCCAGAGCTCCTCTGCAGTCGCCAGACAAGGAGGAAATGAGCACGCCTCCAGGGGACAGGCAAGCCCTGCTCAGAGGCGAACCCACAGAGGACGTTCTGGGCACTGCTGCGGTCACCAGGAACGTCACTGCGTCTGGAGTCGGGCCAAGAAGCCTTGGGAAGGAGGTCACAGGGCTTGGGCTGAACCTGTCACGTCACGGTGCCCACTAGACACAAAGCTGCAAAGAGCCCCACCTCTTCATCTAACCGCTGTCACAGTCAGACTCGGGCAAAAGCCAGAAAGGGAAGAAAGTCCAAGCAGAGCAACCAAAGCCAGGGAATCAGTCCTCTTCCTTCTCTAACGTAACTCCAGCGCCCTCTGTTGACAAAGTGTAGCGTCAATGTTCTGCCCAAAGAGAAAGACTTAAGAGCTGGGACTGAGGGGTCAATCTGGAGTGAACAGGCAACAAGTTAAAACTGTGCATCCCATCTCCCTGATTGAGTTCTGATTGATAACTATTTCAAAATTGGTACTGATGTTTTATAATGATCTCTCTCTATAAACCCTTCTTACGTTTCAGCTTGAAAAAATCAGAATTTTAGCACTGTCCCCATGACTCTTCTTCATACATGTTTCTTCATCTGCCGTGAACGTGCCTCCTCCCCTCAATCGACTGCATTATCCCCATCCTCATCATCCACCCCATGGTGCACTGTGAGTGCTCCTTAAACAAGAAAGAATTAAGTGTCTGTGACATACCAGAAACCATGCCTGGCACCTGAGACAGGAAGATAGGACTCTTACATGTCATATGGTTTAAAGCTTAGAGATCAAATAAGGACATTGCTAAACACATAATTTCAGACATAAAACAGCACTGATATAATAATAAGGACATAGAATCCATAGGTAATCCACAACCTCCAAATACAGGAGGCATTTAGGGAACATTCCAATTCAAACCATAACAGTATCCCCCGTAGCCTCTTAACCTTAGTTTCTGGCAAGCCTCCTACCCAAATTCTATCTCCTGTTTCTCTTTTCTGTCATAAAATTCTATTATGTATCTCCCAAATTTTTAGATTTCTAAATATACATTTCTCCCTATCACTTCAAGCCCAGCCCCCATGGGATAACCGCCCTGTAAGATGACCCTCCAAGGCCCTCCGTCCCATGCCCCCCTTTTGGTGGGACAGGGCTGTGTGACTAACTGTAGATTTCGGGAGTGCCCATTCCCTTGGCACTGTGTCTTGCTTGCTCTCATGTTATCACATGACTTACTTCATCTGCTGGAAGCCGATCACTGTATTATGCGGACACTCTGATTAATTAGTCAGACTTCTGTCACTACAGTGAAACACCTGAGACAAGCTACTTATGAGGAAAAGAGGTTTATTCTGGCTGATGTTTCTGAAGCCACAAGTCTGAGTTTGGGTAGCCCCCTGCTTTGGGTTCCTAGAGAGGCCACCACATCATGAAGACATGTGTGGAAGAACATGCTCACAGCTGAACCCAGGAAGCCAGAAGAAAATTACAGGAAGAGACTAGGGTCCTACTTTTTCCTTCCAGGGCACATACTCATTAGGGCCTACCTCTCAAAGGCTCTGTTATGTGCCGATAGTGAGCAAAAGACCGAATCCCCAGAACCTTCAGAAATATTCAACATGCAAACCAAAGCTTCCACAAGGCTTGTCCAGCAGAGAACCAAGACTTCCTGCTAGCAGGCAATGAGGAACTGAATGAAGCCTCTTTTCAATAACCAACAGAAATAAGGGTACTGACGAACGTCTGCACTAACTGATAAGCTTACGAAGAGATCCTTCTCTGATCTTAACCGTTAAGTGTTTAAACATTGGGTAATAACTTAACTGTAATCTCATGAGAGAGTCTGAAAAAGAAAAATCTGAATTTCAAAGTCTAGGTAATTTATGTATTTTATCCATTTTAAACTCTTAATCAAAACTTTCAAACTCTGAATAGATATGAAATCTCTACCAATTAAATTGAGATGGATTTTTAAAAGGCAATTTAAACATGTCATTTCTTTTGTTCCTAATATTCCATTATTAATATGTGGGAAGAAATTCTGTATGGTACTTTGGTATTTAAAGATGTCACAGGTTAGACAATTCTAGAGTCCCAGTTGTAAGTATCATTGGGTGGTTATAATAAGCCAGTTAATCAACTTACATAATATTAAAGCCTTGGGAGAAAAACTACCTCTTCTGAATTTTCCTTAATACTCAGGATGAGTTAAGTCCTTCAATCACTGTGTCTATTTCATTTCATTACTGCAAACACCTATCACATATTTATCAAATATATTTTATTATCATTTTGCCTTTAAGGCTCCTTGTTTAACTAGGTTTTACTACTTCCTGAACCTAGAGGAAATTATGATGGATATAGAGAAAGTTGGGGCATGGTTGGCAACATACTTTTAATATTATACCAGATGATTACTGGATCTCAACACTTGAGAATGTGAGCATAAAAATGTGTACCATACGTAGGATGAGTCACTGCAAGAAGTCATGAATCAAGAACGCACCATACTAGGACAACTGGAGGTGTCTGACAGAAGAAATTGAAACATCACTAAAAGAATTCTAGCAACAGTCTTGAAATGGTTAACTCTTTCCAACCGAACTTTTAGAGCCACTAAATCTTGTCGTTTTTGTGAGATGTGATATATAGAGAAAACTTTGAAGAAGTAGATTTTATTTTTGAATAAAAAAGGAAATTTACTAATTATGTTGTGTTTCAAAAACCACTGATATTAGTTCAGATGAAATATAAATTAGTCACTCTTGTTTCTCTTATTCCAAAGGTAGAAATTTTGTAAATCCACATGATACAAAAGTAATATTTAGTCATAGTGTTTCTAATTCTTGATAATTTCCCTATATCAGGAGAGACCTTGCACAACAGTGATAACTACAGGGTCATTCTGCCTCATCATCGCCTATCCAGAGCCAGTGTATATATTACCTATTTTTATAAAAAACACTGGAGAGGAAATGGAGCATCCTGAACCACTCTGTGCCTCCTAAGTCCATAAGATTGAGGGAAGGGATACATGATTGGGTGGGCCATCTTGCCTTAAAATCTAGCTCTTTACAGCAGAAATCTGCTAAGCTGATAGATGATAATAATGATGTTCTACAAAGCACATATTACAGTGCGATGTCGCAGTTAGACTCAGTAACGTGAGTTGTTGGTTTTCTCCCTGTCTCTCAAAGGGCAGTCCCAAGTTTTAGTTCGTGTGTTCATCTCTGTTTCATGGGATTGTGGTAGAGTTGATGATCTCTCAGGAATTTTCGCAATCCTTATAAAACATTTAGGTTACTTGGGAAAATCTGACAACGCGTCCCCTGAATCCCCTTCTCAATTTCTTTAAGCAGGAATGCATGGAAGATAAGTGAAAAATGTTGTATTCTATAATTTCATGGCAATATATCATCCTACACTTTCCGTGAAGGAAATCCCCTGATCATTTTATGACAAGATGTATTATGCTGTATTATGTTGTTGCATATGAAAAATCTAACGTGTAAAACCTTCTGAAATGGTTGTAACTTCAGCAGCAAAAATGAATTTCCCAATGCAATACGGGAAGGCTACTGTCCATCGGTAGTAAGGATTTGAGAGTTTCAGAATCTGTGTCTGAAAGTACTACACAGACTGATAGTCATTTGTCACATCAAGGAAGATTAACTTCTCAGGTTGCCAGAGAAATCCTCAGAAACAAGGACTACCACGAGCAGTTTCTGATGAAAAAGCCTTCTCTTTGCTGTACACTCTCACTGTGAGATCATTAATTATCACAGCATGATGAAACCTCAGACCGGAGGCAGCAGAACTGTGAAGAAGCAATCTTTTCTTTCAGGAAAAATACTAGCATATTTAAAAATTGTAAATGTTAAGAATTATAGATTGCTACTTTTAAGAAATATAAATGTTCAGGCTCTAAAAATACAAATATGGTAATTATGAGAATGTGTTTTCTGCTGCCAGCTCCACACTCTGAACTCCAGCTGCCTTTCTAAAATTTTTCCGTCCGCTGTGCAGAGTCATTCAGGATCAGCACCAATGAAGTTAGTAAAATGATAGCACGCATTACTTTATTACAACTCAAGCCATCTTGGAAGGTCATGAAACTTGCTAAAGGAAAGCTTTTCTATTGATGAAGAAGCTAGTGTGGTTCTTAGTGTCACACAAAACCAGAATGGTACATATAGAATCTCCTGGATGGAAAAGAGGCCACAGAGTAGTTGTATTTAATCAGTCCAGGTGGCCGGAAACCATTACAATGGAAAGCACTTTTCAACAATATGAAAGTGACAATTCTCGAAGATATTGTGAGTAGATGTCTACAAATGTAGATTTGCAGAGTGAGACAAAAGAAAAAAAACAATAAAGAAATGCTAGCCTAATTCACAGAGAAAATAGCACAACTTTTCAACATCATCATGAAAAGAGACTGACATAAAACAGGTGCTGTTGTTTTTCCATTCCTAAACAATATCGTTATTTGCAGTACTGAGGCCAAATGTAGGAAAGCGAAGTTCTGTATGTGCTTGTCTGAATGCGTCTTCTTACGGTGCCAGGGGGTTGGCGAAGACAGTTTTAGTCTATAAGCTAAACTGATGACAGAATTTCCCAGAAAAGAATTTTTATTACAAATCTATACTCTAAAACAGACTACAACAATAAAAACTCAAACAAAATAACATAGCTATAACGATTTGAGGATGGCTTTAAATCAAGCTCTCACTAAGACTAATTTCTTGAGAGTTTTATTAGAAATACAGGTTAGAGTACATTAACTTTTTGTCCCACCCTTATCTTTTTGGTAGTCATATGTTGAACTGGCTAGGCCTTTGTGATGTATTTTTTTTACAAATTGCTGAAATTAATTCTCAAAACTAGTTAACAATTACAGCTATCTTCCTGAGAAATATTTGTAGTGTTATTACAACGTTTTGTGCCAAGTAACACCAATCACATAAAATGTCTTGCGGAATATCCTTCCTCATTCAATTTTATAGAATTCATGTAAAATTGGTACTATAGTTTCCTTCTACTAGTACCATACTTTCTCCTGGGACTGGAGGTCTTTCTGTAAAATTATACTTTTAAAATTTGAATTCAGAATAAGAAAAAAGCAAGATGGCAGCTAAGTAGGACCCCTGAGCATTGACGGTCTGCACACGTCAAGCCAGAAAGCTGAGACAGAGTAGAAAATACTGAAAGGCTTATCTCTGAGTGTGAGTAGAGCTTTCAAAACAGAACCAGACTAAAATAAAAGTTAGAGATCCTGTCAGAATGCTGTGGTGAGATGTGGCAAAAAACAAAACCCATGGCCAAGCCCTTCCTGGAGTCCACTCTCACCCCCCCCCCCCCAAGCACTAGCACACAAACCAATGGCTGTGAAAAGTGAAAACCGTGGCTGAAATCTTCTCGCAGGTCATGCCAGGCACCCAGCCACCAGCACACAAACTAAGCACATCACGATAAAGAAAAAAATGGTAGCCCAAGGAAGCTGTAAATGACAGAACCTGCAGGTGGTGGCAGTTGAACAAGTAAGGGGAGCAGTCCATTTACAATAGGGCTGACAGAGGTGGAATTTATACTCACAGTGCGAGCAGCCTGGTCCCAGCATCTTCTCCTAACTCGCCCAGCCTACACCTGCCAAGGCCAGCTCCTTCCCCAGATGGAAGGGCTGGGAAGTGAGCAATTACTGTTCAGAAAGAATAGAAACAGCCCTGCTCAACAGACTCAATGCAACTGAAAAGAAGTTAACGAGAAACTGCAGTGAGAAAGCCACAAAGGGGACTCAAGCTGCTGCTCGGATGCAACAGAAGTCCCAGAAGATATGGTCGCAATCAGCTTAACACAGAGACGTGGCACCCAAATAGTCCAGCTCCACTGCACAGCCAAAAGGCCAATGCTCAGCACTAACGAACCCAAATAGCACCATCAGCAGGAGACAGAGATGGGATTAATCATAACCTCTCAGAGCTCAGAAAATCATCTATAAAAGGACCTAACTCTCCCTGGAGACCAAATGAAGAGTTCCACCCAGCTCGCTCTGAAGCCTTCCAACAAAAGCAAAAATTGAGATGGTAGAGCACAGCAAGAGAACACCTCACCATGGCTCTAGTTGCTCGAATGAGCTCTTAATGGGAATGGAAGAGGAGCCAAATCTCCAAAACCTTGAAAGAAGAAAAATGCAAACTCCTAGAGGACTACGACGTAGAAACTAGCAATAACCTCTTCAAAGTACTGGAAGAGCTAAAAATGGAGTCCAATAATAACTTGCTCAATTTTGGAGGAATATAAGAGAGAGTCAACTAACAATCCCCTCGGGATGTTTAGTGAGTTTTTAAAATGTGCAATTAAAGAATTCAAAGATAGAAACATCAAAACATCCAGTAAGACAAATGAGGAAACAAACGCATTAAGGCTAGCTGAGTTACAAGAAATGAATGACAAGTTCACTCAAGAGTTCAAAAAATGTGAAAATACAGGAAGGAAACCACAGTGTAAACGCTTGAGGATGTTCAAATAAAATTATGTCAATATGGAAGTGGTTACCAACAGATGCTAGATGACTCGCAGAAGTTTAACCTCATAATTACAAGATTACAGGAAAAAGTAGGAATCCAAAGCTAAAGGAATAATAAACTTATTCACTGAAACCATAAGAGAAAATTTCCCATATGTACGAAAGGAGACATACTATCTGACCTGATGTGACCAAAACAAAAGCTACCTAAAACACATCATAAAAAAGTTACACACATCCAGTACAGAGACAAACAGCAAGTAACTAACTTACCAAGGCACACCTATCAGAATAGCATCAGATTTTTTCAGCAAACACTAAAAGGCACAAACACCTGGAGTAAAGTTTTCAAGGAAAAAGAAAGCAATTTCCAACTAGGATTCCTATATCCTGCAAAATTATCCTTCAAAACTAACAGTGAAGTACAGACTTTCCATGATAAAAAAAAAAACTTGAAGAAATTTATGACAACCAAATCAGTACTACATAAAATTCTTAAAACTCTGTTGTGTAGAGACAGGGAGGATAAGCACAGTAAAGAAAGCAGAGGCAGGTATATATTTAATAGAGAGAATATTTTTAAAAAACAGGAAATCAGAAAAAAATAAACACTTGAAGTTTAGAACAATTTTAATATTCAACTCACAAGTCTATTATAACTGTAACGTCAAAGGTCTCAATTCACCAAATAAAAGACCTAGACCAGCAGAACATAATCCAACCCTGCGAAGCTTGCAAGGTACACACCTTACCCACAAAGATAAGGACACACTGAAAGCGAAAAGATGGAATATTATATTCCATTCAACAGGAGGATGAAAACAAGCAGGAATCTTTGCTCACAGAGCGGACTTTAAACCCGAACTAGTGGAAAGAGACAAAAAAAAAAAAGAATCACTTCATCTTCATACAGAAAGCAATCCAATATGAGAAATAAAAAATGGTGAATAATTACACCACAAAAAAAATGGTGCACCCAACTTTACGAAACAAAAGTTGCTGAGCATAAAGATGAAGAACAGATTGACTCCAATAGAATGCAATTTCAGTGAGGACGTCAATACTCCACTCTCCCAAGAAGACGGCTCAATTAAACAAACAAACAAACAAACAAACAAAACAAAAACCATAGGTGGTCTGAACCCCACCATGGGATAAATAAACTTAATAGATTTCTATAGTGTTTTATTCACATTTTTTCAGTAGCTCATGGAACACTCCCCAAAATAGACCATGTTCTAGGACACAAAGCATGTTCATACAAACACAAAAAATAAATTTATCCCCTATGTATTATCAGATTTCAGTGGAATGAAATCAAACATCAACAATAGAATCATCAGATATTACAAAAGCAAAAGGAAACCAAATAGTACAATATTGAACAAGCATTGGGTCATAGTAAAAATTGGGGAAGAAATTTAAAAGTACCTAGAGACAAACGACAATGGAAGTACATCATACCACAACCTTGGGACATAATGAAGGCATGTTAAGATAGAAATTCATTGCCATAAATGCACACATAAAAAGAACTGAGCAATTCCAAACAAACGATCTAATGGTACAGCTCAAAATACTGCAAAAATGATAAAAATCTAATCCCAGAACTAAAAGAAGGAAAGAAATTATAGAAATCAAGCAAAAATTAATAAAATTATAACTAAAATATAAAATTAATGAAACAATAAGCTGTTTCTTGAAAGGATAAGCAAGATTAATAAACCTCTTATTAAACTCACAAAAAGGAAATCAAAAACCTTCAACAATGCAATTAGAAATAAAAAAGTGAAGTAACATCAAACAGCTCTGAAATCAAGAGGATTATAAGATGTTACTTTGAAAATTTACCCTATAAGAATCTAGAGAAATGGGTTTATTAACATATGTCAATATCCAAAACTGAAGCAAGAACAACCACCTTAACAAATCAATAACCAACTATGAAACCAAGGAAGAAAAAACAAAACACAAAAAAGTCAAAACACTTCCAACCAAAAAATAAAAACTCAGGATCTGATGCATTCAAGGCAGCTTTCTACCAGAAATTCAGGAAAAATTTAATGCTAATATTTACTAAACATTTTCAAGAAATCAAAAATGAAGGAAAATTGCCAAAGTCATTCTTCAAAGCCAACATAACTTTAATACCAAAACTAGGCAATAGTACCATACCAAACAAACACTGGGTCATAGAAAAAATTAAGGAAGAGATTAAAAAGTTGATGAAATTAAAAAGTTGGATTTCTAACAAACAATAGCCCTCCACCCCTCCCCCCTCGAATCCAATTTTCTTAATGAACATACACACATAAATATTCAAGAGAATACTTAAAAACAGAGTGCAATAAATCATAAAAATATATTTTACAACCAAGTTGACCTCATCCCAGAGGTGCAGGGATATATGACACACTACACTAGCAGATGCAAAGACAAACATCATATGATAATTCAATATATACAGAAAAGATCTTTGACAAAATTCAATGTTTATATATGATTAAAAATCTGGATAAAATAAGAACAGAAAAATCATTACTCAAGTTGATCCAAGTCTTCTACAGGAACTCACCTGCCAATACAATTCTAAATAGGGAAAGTCCAAAAACATAGTGAACATGAATTCAGGAAAATATTGCTAAAATGGTCATAATTCAAAACTTTTTATATTGATTCCATGCAATACCAGTCAAATTGCCAGTAGCATTCTTCAGAGAATTGGGGGGGGGGGAGCTCCAAAATTTATGTGTGAAACCAGAAGAGACCCCGAGTTTCTACTCCTGAGTAACAAAGATGGTGCTGGAGGAAGCACAAATCCAGACTCCAAATTATACTCAAAGCAACAGTGATTAAATCTACATGGTACTGGTACATGAACAAGATCAATAGAACAGAATGGATACAGAGAAAAATCCAAACACGCCAAGCCTTCTGATTTTTAGACAAACATTCAAAACTATTTACTGGAGGAAAGACCACATCTTCAACAAATGGATATCCACATGTAGAATAAAGTTAGACATATATCTGTCACCCTATTCTATAGTCAAAATGTATCACAGAGCTAGGAACCAAAACAGAAATGCTGAATCCACTAGAAGACAAAAATAGATAAATACCAGAAGGCAGGAAGAGCTTTCATGAACGGAATGCCACTGCACAGAACCGGCATCAAGAATCAACAAATGGGCTACATGTTTTCTTATTGTTGTCTTTACTTACTGGCTCAAGGATTGCATAAATACTCTTCTCTTTTATGAGATAAAGTCTTGATACAGTAGGCTACTGATCTCATAATGTAACCCAGTACAAAAGAGGCAAATAATTCCTTGCTTATTTTCAGACCATAGTGGAATAAAACTGGAAACCAGTAGCAAAAGAACATACAGAAGCCATTCCAATACATGGTGACTAAACAACTTATGGCTAAACAGGACAAGAAGTATAGCTCATTGGTTAAAGAGCACAACAAGCATTTGCTAGCCAAGACTCTGAGTTTGATTCCTCAGCACCACATAAGCCAGGTGTGGTGGTGTGCAACTGTAATCTCAGCATTCAGAAGGCTGAGGCAAGAGAATTGCTATGAGTTTAAGGCTAGCCAGGGCTCCACAGTGAGCTGAGGATCAGAGCAAGACCTTGTCTCAGAAAAAAAAAAGAAAGAAAGAAAGAAAGAAAGAAAGAAAGAAAGAAAAGAAAAGAAAGAAACACTACTGAACAATGTGTCACAAAAAGAATCAAAAATCAAAGAAGAAATCACAAGCTTCCTAGAGTTAAATATTGAAGGAGGCAGAATGTGTGGGACACACTGAAAGCTGTCCTAATTCATAGCTATAAATACACCCATTGAAAAATCAGAACAATCTGAAATAAATAATATAACAATGCACTTCAAGGTCCTAGAGAATCAAGAACAATCTAAATCAACAAGCTGTAGAAGAAAACATAAAGAGTTATTTTTGCATAGATGCAAAAATAACTCAATAACAATCTATAAAATAGATTCCAGCAAGTAATCAGAAAGATAATACACTATAATGGGATGCAAGGTTGGTTGAATAACATATGTAAATCAATTAATGTAATGCACCACATCAATAAAAGCAAGAGAAAAAACCACGTGATCATTCCATGTAATGCAGAAAGGCCTTTGACAAAATCCAACATCAATTCATGAGAAGAATCCTGAGGAAAATAGGTATAGAAGGGCCTTACCTCAAAAAGACAAGAGTCATATATGCCTAACCTACTGCAAATACCATAGTTGAACGAATGGCATAGTCATTAAAGCGATTTCCTAGCAAGTTCAAGACCTTCGGTTTGACTCCCCAGCACCACATGAAGCCACGCACATGTCTGTAATCACAGCACTCGAGACAGTAGGATTGCTATGAGTTGAAGGACCAGCCTGGGCTAGAGCACAAGACCCTGTCTCAAAAATAAATAAAGAAAGAAGGAAAGAAAGAAATACACAAACAAACATAGTAAATGAAAAAAATTGAAAACACCCCTCCTTAAATCAGGATCAATACAAGTCTGTCCACTTTCACCATTCCTATTCAACATAGTCCTCTAAACTCTTGCAATCAGGCAAGAGTGTGAAATAAAGGGTATATGTATTAGACAGGAGGAAGTCAAAACTATCCTTATTTGTGGATGATATGATTATCTATGTAGAAGATCCCCAAAACTCTAACAAAAGTCTTAGAAATAATACACAAATTCAGCCAAATTGCAAGATACAAAATCAACACCAAAAATTGATAGGATTCCTCTACACTAATAATAGCTCAGAACAATAATTCCATTCTCAATAGCCCTCCAAAAAATTAAACATCTATAGGAGTAAACCTAACCAAGGAAGTGAAGAACCTCTACAAAGAAAACTATATTATACCAAAAAAAAAAAAAAAAAGAAAATGGAGAAGACATAAGAAAATGGAAAGAGATACCTGTTCTTCCACAAGAAGAGTTAATATAGTTAAAATGACTATACTGCCCAAACTTTTATACAGATTCAATACAATTTCTATCAAAATACCTGTGGGCCTGACTCGTGGAACCAATAAAACAGCTGAGGGGAATGTGGTAACACAGACATTGAAATGGCCCCTGGAGACTCGTTTCTGAGAAAGCAGTTCACTTTATTAGGGGAAGCGAAAACATATATAGGGTAGAGCAAGAGGGGTATCCCAGAGTCCATGTTGGGCTGCATTCATCCAATCATCTCACAGAAATATGGAATAGTGGAAGACATGAGGTGGAGCAGGCAGGGAGGAAACCATGTAGGCAGACATGGGCAGGACACTTGTATCTTGTTAACAGCAAGTGCAAAACAACCAGGAGGAAGTCCTGGGAGTTCAGTATCCTAAGCTCAGGTGTCCCAGATGTGAGTCACCTGTGCTTGTTTCATCCCAATCCTCCACAACTCCTCTACAACCATCCCAACCCCTCCACAAATAACAATTTTTTTCATAGAACTTGAAAAAACCATCCTTAAATTTATATGGAACACAAAATACCTAAAACAGTCAAAGAAATTCTGAGTAACAAAACAAAGGCAGGTGGCATTATGATTCCAAACGTCCAATTATATTTATTACAAAGAAACAGTAATAAAAACTTGTGATTCCAAAAGTCCAATTATATTTATTACAAAGAAACAGTAATAAAAACTATACGATACTGTCAAAAAAGAGCTTGACCGTTTGATCAATGGAACAGAAGTGAAGATGCAGAGACAAACTCAGGTATCCACAGTTACATGATCTTCAACAGGAGCCAAAAGTATACACTGGAGAAAGGATAGCCTTTTCAATAAGTGATGCTGGAAAAATTGGACATCTATAGTCAGAAGAATAAATCTAGACACACGCCTGTCACCATGCATCAAAATCAAATCAAATTGGATCAAAGACCTAGATATCAAAACTGAAACACTGAACCTTCTGGGAGAAAAAAATAGGCAAAATCATCTACAGGATGTAGGTATAGGCAAGGACCTTCTTAATAAGACACTTAATTCAAAAGGGATAGCTCCCAGAATCAACAAAGGGAATTGTATCAAATTAAATACTTCTGCATGGAGAAGGAAATTATCAGAAGTGAAGAGAGAACCAATAGGATGGAAAATGATTTTCACTACCTATACCACAGATAGGAAGCTAATAACTAGAATATAAAAGGAACTGAAGAAAAATACACTCCTCAAATTCAAAGACCTGATTGCAAAAATTTGCAAAAGAAATGAATAGACAATTCTCAGAAGAAGAAGTTCCAGTGGCAAGTAAATATATAAATAGATGTTCACCATTCTTACCCATTAGAGAAATGCATATCAAAACATCATTAAGGTGTTATCTAAACCCAGAAGGAATGGCATATATCATGAACTTGAACAGCAATTGATGCTGGTGATGTTGTGTGGAAAACGGAACCCTCTTACACCTCTGGTGGGATTGTATCTGCTACAGCCGCTGTGGTGGGTAGCATGGAAATTTCCCAGAAGGCTGAAAATAAACATCCCTTTTGATCCAGAGATGTGTTCTGCAAAGTGAGTGAGACATAGAAGGTTCAATATGGAATGTTTCCCTAAAATGAGATACCCAGAGTTCAGTCATTTCATAGAACTAAATGAGGGGCATAGCGGAAGTCGTGGGGAGAGAGAGGATAAGGGAGGGTGAAAAGGGGGACAGCACGAGGGCTTCTAATGCTGGCCCAAAAAATATGTGCACAAAATTCTCAAGTTCAATATAAACATTATTTATTGGGTGTATACATATTGACAAATTGGGGAAATAATCAAACGACTGAAGCTGCTTATATTTGTCTCCGTGTCCTCAGTTCCGTCTCACAGATCTTCTTGTCTGTTCTTGTTCCAGTACTGTACCAATTTAATTAATCACTGTTGCTTTAAAGTATAATTTGAAGTCTGGAATTGTGATTTCTCCAGATTTATCCTTACTGCTTAAGATTACTTTGGAAATTTTGGGTCTTTTCTGGCTCCATTTAACTTTTAGAATTTTTTTTCTAGTTCTGCAAAGAATTCTGCTGGTAATTTGATTGATATTGCATTATATGTGCATAACAATTTTGGAAGTATGGCCATTTTGACAATATTAATTCTTCTTGTCCAGGAATGTGAATTGTCTTTCTATTTTCTGAAGGCCCCTTCAATCTCCTTCTCCAAGGTTCTGTAATTTTCTCCATATAGGTCTTCTGCCTCTTTGGTAATGTTTCTTACCACGTATTTTATTTTATTTTATTTTATTTTATTTTATTTTATTTTATTTTATTTTATTGCCACTGTGAATGGCATCAATTTCTCGATTCTCTCTCCTTGAGTTTGTTGCGGGTGAATAGGACTGCTATTGACTTGTGAGGGTTGATTTGATTGCTATTTTGTTGAATTTGCTTTTTAGTTTTAAGAGACTGCTGGTGGAATTTGTTGGGTCTTTGATGAAGAGTATCATATCTTCTTCCAAAAAGAATGTCTTAACTTCTACTCTTTCAATTCATATTAGTTTTATTTCTTTTTCTAGTCAGGTTGCTCTGGCCAGGATTTCAAGCACTATTTTGAACAACAGGGATGACAGAAGACATCCTTATCTTGTTCCTGATTTTATAACGGATGCTCTCAGCATTCCCTATTTAGAATAATATAGGCATTTATTGTTATAGATGGAATAGGTGGACTGAATCAGATTGAGTCCTATTTCTATTTTCTTTAGGCTTTATTGCAGATGATGTTAAATTTTGTCAAAAGCATTCTCTGTATCATTGAGGTGGCCATATGATTTTAATCTTTGCATCTGTTAATGTAGTGTGTCACATTCACTGACTGACTTATGTTCAGCTATTTCTGCATGGGATGAAGATGAAGCCCACTTTGTAGTGATATGTAATCATTTTTATGATTTCTTGCGCCATATTTGCAAGTATTTTGTTAAGCATGTTTGCATGTATGTTCATTAGAGAAAAAAATACCCTGTAGTTTTCTTTTTATTGTTGTTGAGTCTGATTTTGGTTTTAAAGTTATGCTGGCTTTGAAGAATGACTTTGGCAACTTTCTCTCAATTTCAGTTTCTTGAAAGAGTTTGAATGTTAGCATTAAATCTTTCCCGACTTTCTGGTAAAATTCTTTGAGGAATGTATTGGGTCCTAGGCTTTTTTTTTTTTTTTAGTAGGAGTATTTTTATTACTTTCTCAGTTTTATAGTAGGCTACTGGTCTGTTCAGGTAAATTTTTTCTTGATTCAATTTTGATATGTATTTAAAAACATACATTTATTTTAGATTTTTAAATTTATTGGAGCACCAATTTTCAAAACAACTTCTTATAATCTTTAGGATTTCGATGCTGTCTGTTATAATGCCACCTTTCCCTTTTCTAATTATATTGATGTAGATTTCCTCTTTCTTTTTTTTGTGAGTTTAGCTAGGGTTTACCAATCTTGTTTAACTCTTCAAATTACCAGCATTGTGTTTCATTGATCTTCCCCCCCTCCTCTGTTTTATTGATATGTATAAGTGCAAAATTTAAGGTTTACAACTAAGTTGAGCATTTTGTGCACATATGTATCTTGTCAAGGTGACAAGGGCTTTTCCATTCTCCTTTTGTCCCTCCACATACCCTCCCCGCCCTCCCTTTTCCCCCACCTTACCCACCTCTTTCACTTTGTTTTTCGTCTTAAGTTCCATAAGAGTTGTGATCTGGGACTCTCACATGAGAGAGACCATTCGATGTTTCGCCTTCTGCTTCCGACTCACTTCACTAAGTATGATGTTCTCAAGTTTCTTCCATTTGCCTATAAAAGCCTCCACGCTGTTGGACTTTATTGGTTCATAGTATTCCATTGTGTATAAATACCACAGTTTGTGTATCCACTGGTCTGTTGATGGGTATTTTGGTAACTTCCATGTTTTATCTATTGTTAGTTGTGCTGCTATGAACACGGGTATACACATATCTCTGTTGTGTGTTGTTTTGGCCTCTTTTGGATGTATTTCCAGGCGGGGTGTCGCTGGATCGAAGGGGATATTTATTTCTAGTCTTTTGAGCGATCTCCATACTGCTTTCCAAAGTTGTTGTAACGAATTTGTATTCCCACCAGCAGTGTAGGAGGGTTCCTTTCTCCCCACAGCCTCTCCAGCACTGATTGCTATTTGAGTTGTTGATATAGGTCATTCTCTTCCTAGTGAGATGGTATCTTAGCATTGTTTGGAATTGCATTTCTCTTATGGCTACAGATGTTGAGCATCTTTTCATGTATCTAATGGCCCTTTATGTACTTCTTCGTGAGTGAACTGCCTCTTCATTTCATTTGCCCACTTTTCAACAGAATCCTTTATTTTGGTAGACTTACTTTTCTTCAGCTCCCTGTGCATTCTAGTTATGAGTTTCTTATCTGAGATGTTGGTGGAAAATATTTTTTCCTAGTCTGTTAGTTCTTTTTTTAGACTGTTGATAGTTTCCTTTGCTGTGCAGAAACTTTCTAATCTGGTGTCTTGTCAAGAAAGTCTTTGCCTACCCCCATGTCTTTTAGATATTTGCCTAACTTGTCTTCTAGAAGGTTTAATGTTTCATTTTTAATGTCTAGGTCTTTGATCCACTTTGAATTGATTTTGGTGCATGGTGAGAAGTGCGTGACTAGATTCATTCTTCTGCATGTGGATGTCCAGTTTTCCCAGCACCATTTGTTGAACAGGCTGTCCTTTTTCCATTGTATGCATTTGACCCCTTTGTCAAAGATTAAGTAAATGAGGTTATTTGGGTTTGTTCCTGCATCTTCGATTCTGTTCCACTGGTCTATCTTTCCATTTTTATGCCAGTACCAAATTGTTCTTACAACTATGGCATTATGGTATAGCCTGATGTCTGGCACTGCAATGCCTCCTGCTTTGGTCTTGTTGCTCAGGATTGCTTTGGCTATTCTTGGTCTTTTTAGGTTCCATATGAATTTAAGAATTGTTGTTTCAAGTTCTTTGAAGACACTTGTGGGTATTTTGATAGCAATTGCATTGAATCTATATATATATATATATCAGTTTAGGTAATATAGTCATTTTGACTACATTTATTTTCCATATCCAAGAGCAGGGGATGCCTTTCCATTTTCTAATATCTCCTATATCTTCTTCTTTCTTCAATGTAATGTAGTTTTCTTTATATAGGTCCTTCACTTCCTTGGTTAGGTATACCCCTAGGTATTTAATTTTTGCTGAGCTATTGAGAATGGAATAGTTTTTCTGAGTTCTTGCTCAATAAGCTCATTGTTATTATAGAGGAAAACTACTGATTTTTAGTGATAATTTTGTAGCCTGAGATTTGGCTAATTTTTTTTAATTATTTCTAGGAGTTTCATAGTGGAGTTTTTTTGAGTCTTCCATGTAGATAATCATATCATTTGCAAATAAGGAAAGTTTGACCTCCTCCTTTTCGATGCAGATTCCCTTTATTTCATTTTCTTGTCTGATTGCTATGGCCAGTGTTTCAAGGACTATGTTGAATAAAAGTGGTGAGAGTGGGCAGCCTTGTCTTGTTCCTAATTTGAGAGGGAACAATTTCAATTTTTCTCCATTTACTATGATATTTGCACTAGGCTTGGTATATACGGCTCCTATGAGTTTTAGGTAGGTCCCTTCTATACCTATTTTTCTCATTGTTTTATCATGAAGGGGTGCTGGATTTTGTCACAGGCTTTTTCTGCATCAGTAGAGATGGTCATGCGGTTTTTGTTTTCGCTGTTGTTGATATGCTGTATTACATTGATTGATTTATGTATGTTGAACCAGCCTTGCATCTCAGGTATGAAGCCCACTTGGTCATGGTGTATGATTTTTTCTGATTACTTGTTGGATTCTGTTTGCCAGAATCTTATTGAGGATTTTTGCATCTATATTCATTAAGGGGATTGGTCTATAATTTTCCTTCCTGGTTAAGTCTTTGTCGGTTTTGGGGACTAGTGTGAATCTAGCCTCAAGAAATGAGTTTGGTAGTATTCCTTCACTTTCTACTTTATGAAATGGTTTGGGGAAAATTGGTGTTAGTTCTTCCCTAAAGTACTGAAAAATTCTGCTGTGAATTCATCTGGGCCTGGACTTTTGTTTGTAGGTTGAGCTTTTATTACTGCTTCAATTTCTGTGTGCATGATGGGGTTGTTCAAGATTTCTATATCTTCCTCTTTTAATTTTGATATTTCATATGTATCTAGGAGGTCGTCCATTTCTTCCCAGTTCTCAAATGTGTTAGAGTATAGGTGTTCAGAGTAATTGCTTGTAATATTCTGAATTTCTGCATTGTCTGTTGTAATTTCACCCTTTTCATTTCTAAGTGTGCTAATCTGTGCCTTTTCTTTTCATTTCTTGATCAGATTAGTAAGAGGTTTGTCAATTTTGTGAATTCTTTCAAAGAATCAGCTCTTTGACTCATTAATCTTTTTTATTGTCTTTTTAATTTCAATCTCATTTATTTCAGATCTGATCTTTATAATTTCTTCTCTTCTACTGCCTTTTGGGTTAAGTTGTTCTTATTTCTCTAGGTCCTTAAGGTGCATCGTTAGGGAATTTATTTTTGACTGTTCTGTTCTTTTGGTATGTACATTTATGGCTATGAATTTTCCTCTGAGGACTGCTTTCATTGTGTCTCACAGATATTGATATGATGTACTTCCATCATCATTTAACTCTATGAAGTTTTTGATTTCTTCTCTAATTTCTTCCGTAATCCATTGTTTGGTCAGCAGTACGTTGTTAAGTCTCCATGTATTTGTCTATTTTCTTCTGTTTCTGCTGCTGTTAAGTTCCAGTCTTATTCCACCATGGTCTGAGAGTGTGCAGGGTATTATTTAATATCCCTTTGTACTTGTTTAAGCATGACTTATGTCCTAGAACATGATCTATTTTAGAAAGTGTTCCATGTGCTGCTGAGAAGAATGTATAGTCAGTTGATGTTGGATGGAAAACTCTGTAAACCTCTGTTATGTCCAAGTTTTTTATAGTGTCTTTCAGCAGTTGTATATCTTTGTGGATTGTTTGTCTGGTTCATCTATCTATTTGTGAAAATGGGGTATTAAAGTCCTCCACTATAATTGTATTGGGGCCTATGTGTCCTTTCAGATCTAGTAATTTTTGGTTTACATACTTGGGTGCTGTAGGGTTGGGTACATACATATTGATAATTGTAATTTCTTCCTATTCTCATGTTCCTTTAACCAGTATATAGTGTCCATCTTTGTCTCTCTTTACCTGTTGTCTTTTGCAATCGGATGAGTCTGAGATTAATATAGCTACCCCTGCTTGTTTTCTGGGACCAGTTGTGTGAAATATCAAATTTCAAACATTTATTTTCAGTCTATGAGTTTCCTTGTGGATGAGGTGTGTCTCTTGTAGGTAGCAAATTGTGAGTTTCTGTTTTTTAATCCAGTCAGCTAGTCTATGTCTTTTGATAGGTGAATTGAAGCTGTTCATATTTATGGTGATTATTGAGGTATGTTTGGTGTGTCCTGCCATCATTGTAGTTTTTCCATGTTGTTCACTGGATTTACTTTTTTCTCAGTTCATTTTCCTCCAGCTTTTGTCTTTTTTCCTCTGGGGTCTCTTGTGTCATTGTTCTCTCTTTCACAATCCAAGTCTCCTTTGAAAATTCTCTGCAGTGATAGCTTAGTGGCTGCAAGTTTCTTTAAGCTTTCCATATCATGGAGAATTTTAATTTCTCCCTCTAGTTTAAAAGATAGCTTTGCTGGATATAGTAGTCTTGGTTGGAATTTGTGTTCTTTTAGGGTTTGAATGACATTGCTCCATGATCTCCTGGCTTTTAGAGTCTGGGTTGAGAAGCCTGCAGTTATCCTGATGGGCTTATCTTTGTAGGTCACCTTCTGCTTTTCTCTTACTGCTTTCAATATTCTCTGTTCGTGTTGGATTTCTAGTACTTTAATTATGATTTGTTGTGATGAGGCTGTCTTCTGATCCATATTGTTTGGTGTTCTGTATTCCTGCATGTTGTGGTTAGGACCTGGAGTGTCCCCCATAAGTCTCATGTATTTTAATGTTATGGATTGTCTATGGAGCCATGTAATGTTGGTGGATTGGGGTCTGGCCTGGAGGGTTGGATTGCAGTTGTTGGGATTAGGGGCATGTGAGTTAAGAAGAAGTGTGTGTGAGTTAAGACTAAAGGCATGTGACTTACGACTAAAGGTGTGTGAGTTAAGACTAAGGGTGTATAGTGGCCACACCTTTGATACCCAGATGCAGGAGAGACTAAGACTGGGACTTGGACTGGTCTCAGGGAGTCTCACTTGCCTGTCTGTTTGTGATGTCCTGAGAAGCTGCCTCCACCTCTGCCTCTGCCATATACTTCAATTGCTGCCAGCTGCCCCTGAATGGACTGTGACCATCTGAAACTGTGAGCTAAAATAAATCTTTCCTTTCCTAAATTTGTGCATGTCAGGTATTGAGTCACAGCAATGAAAAAGTAACTGAGACACTGCAGTAATTCAATGTTCATTTTTTTTTCTTGTATTTGGGAAATTTTCTTCCATAATTTCCTTAAATATGACTTTTAAGCCTTTTGTTTTGTCCCAAGTCTTCTCTTGGCCTCCCATAATTCCCAGGTTGTTTCTCTTTGCATCATCTATCAGTCGTTGTAATGATTCACTTTCTTCTTTATTTATTTTGTGTTCTTGATGGTCTTTCTGTTCCCACTCTGTCATTTTGTCTTCTAGATCTGATAATCTATTTTGAAATTGTTCGATATCATTCTTATTGTTACCTGTGTCTTTTTCACTTCCTGTATATCTGCACTTATTTTTTGTATGTCTCTGTTGTGTTCTTCTTTCATTTCTTGTATTGCCTTTATTATCTTCCGGTTCATTTCTTCTTTGATCTCCTCTACTTGTTTCTCAAAGCTTGCTTTTAGCTTAGCTAGGTCTTGGCGTAGCTCAGGTTCTATGATTTTCATTTCCTGCATCATTTCCTGCTTTAATTCAATGTATTTCTGGGCCCAGAAGTTACCATCATTTCTGCCATTTTTATCTTTAGATTCTCCATTTTCAGGATTCTTAGTTTCTTCTTCTGGTATGTCAAGATTTTTTGAAGGAGATTTATTTCCATGTTTCCTCATAGTTCTGTTGTCTTTGGTTGTCTCCAGTTGTGTGTCCCTGGATTTCCCCAATGGGATCTCCCCAGCATGGCTCTGCATGGCACTGGAGAACACAGCCTCCGCGCCGACCACCGCTGAGAAGGGAGAGGGAGGTGTTTGCAAATCTCAGTGATCTATTCTAATGAGGCTCTGCCCGGCCCTGGAAAGGCCCAGACTCCACGCAGGGCTCCACGCAGGGCTCCACTGCAAGGGGCGGTCGGGAAGATGGCAGTGAGTCCTAGCAGTCTAGTCTGACGCAGCTCTGCCTGGTGCCGGCAAAGGCTAGCTTCCGCGCGGGCCTCTGCTGTGAGACCATTATGCATTTAAAGTTTTGTACATATGACTGCTCTTCTGTTCCAATTTGGGTCTTCTTTGATGGACTAGATGTTTTCTTATGGCATGGTATTCTGTCTTTTCATTTTCCTGTTGCTTTTATTGGGAGATTTAAGAGTTGTCTCGTATTGAACCCTCAGCTGGCCTCAAGGGAGAGCTGGTTCCTCCTCTTTGTGGCTGAGTTTCTGTGTCCTGCTCTGCTTTGTTTAATCTCAATTCTGTCTCCTGCCGAGGATGTTATTCGGGTTAATTATTCTTGAGCACTAGCTTTTCAGCTGTGCACAGATGCTGGGCTGATTGGTACCCACATCCCTGTGTTCAGCTGATTAAGACTGTATCATCTGGGAGCTTCAGCCGTGCCTTTCCCAGCTGTATGTTGGTTTTAGTCTCTTTACTGGCCTGCTTTCCTCTAACTGCATTTCTCCCACACTCCCCATGTCTAGCCAGGTGAATGGGTCTCTCTGCGCAGTGTTCTAGTGTCAGAGGTGAGAGTGGTGGGTTGGATAGAGACTGCAGGCATCTCCTGCTGTCTGAGGGCGCCAGATTATATAATCCCAGGTTGAGCGGGATTGCCTCTCTCTTCTATACTTCTATATTAATCTCGTATTCTGCAGCCTTGATAGCTTCATTCATTTAATTGTATCTATTGGGGTGTGTGTGTGTGTGTGTGTGTGTGTGTGTGTGTGTGAGAGAGAGAGTGAGAGAGAGAACTTTTAGGATTATATAAGTGCAAATTGTAATAATTTCAACCATTTTACCGTATTTGAGTCTGGTTCTAATGTTTTCTCTGTACCTCCAAATTGTGTGTGTATGTGTGTGTGTGTGTGTGTGTGTGTGTGTGTGTGTGTTGCTAATGTTCCTTTAAAAAATTTTATAGTATTTTACTAGCTAGCTAGGTGTTAACTAGCTCTTTTCACTAAATAAATAAATAAACACAAAATTACAAAGTGGAATATCTTAAGCCAGAGGCGCTAAAGTAGCAACTCTATAATAAAATTCACCAGCTAGTTATGATTTTAAGTACTTTAAAAAATATTGAAAATTTATTAATATATTTGATGTGAAATATCTTATTAGGTCTGTTTATGTAATGTCTTTTTGAATTATTATTTCTTGTAATATTAAATTTTCTAGAGACTATATCAACACTAAAAACACATACACACACACTTCCTTCACCTCCACCAGCCTCCTTCACTTGCTTATATTATCTGCCCATAATTGTTGTCAATCCTGTGTGAAAACATACGAAATTCACAAAACGAATTTCTGATGTTGTCTTATAAGGACATATACATATCCATGTGCATAAGCATTGTGTTTGGACATAGATTAGTAGAAATACATAAGCTTATAACAAGTTAGAGTAATATATGTGAAGAAGTTTGATTATAGTAACCATTTCACAAAATATATATTCAGGAAATTGTCTCATTGTATACATGAGATTAATATGTCATATAAAATGAAGCTGAAATTTTAAAATGTGCATAAAGCAGTAATGGATGACTGTAAGTTTCAAACTCCTATGAAGTTTGATGATATGTGAAAAGAAAATACTAAGTAGAAATTTTAGAAAACCTATCTTGTATATAAACTTTTACACTAAAGAATGTTTATAGGAAAATGACCAAGAGTGGCAATCTCAGCTTCAGAACAGTTGTAATGCTAACAACGATCATAATACAGTTCTGATCATTTCCAATTTTTCTTCAAGGTAGATTGATTTCAACCTCATAAGGGGAATAATATCAATGGTGATTTAAATTCCATTAAGTAGTAAGTAGTAGAGTATCTGGATGCTTTCAATATATTCTGATGAATAGAGCACAATCCTCTTAATCACAACCTGGAAACACACGGATGTTGGGTTACAGGCCACTGCAGAGAACATCTGTGAAATTTTAAAGAGAAAAATATCACTTCAAAGTCAAAAAAGAAAAGCTATTCTCTAATAGTCATAGGAAACAATACTATCTTCATTTTGGAAAAGAAAACTGGATTTGATTGAAAAATTTAAAGGACATATAATATAGGATTTCTCCTCAGAATACTTAATATATTTTAGTTTTTCTTCATGTAGAAAAGAGAAGTATTGGTGAAATAATGACAGATTTGGTAGATTTAAAACTCCTGAGCAATTGTATTTTTAAAAGTTTGATTAGATTTGATGGGCTTAATGGATCAGTACTCAGTTTGTGACGGAAACTTAGTTTTGCTGCTTCTGTTTTGCCATCCAAAGATATATAAGAATCTGAATGGAAGCAAAACCTTCAGCTGCGGAAAATAAAACACATGCAATTCAGTCAAGGCAGTCCTTTTCCTTCCAAACAATTGTAGAGTTTTTCCTTGATCAGAGACATTGGTCCCTTTAACTGCTGTTGCCTTTAACCTGAATGAATGAGTTCATTAAGTGTGGTTGGTAATCAAGTCAACACACCATTAAGTTGTTTCTAATATGGACATTATATGTTTTACTAGTGTTTCATAGTTTCCACATAGACAATCATTTCTCTTTCCTGGAGATTTTTCTCACTAAATCAGAGATATCTTTCATTAGTCAGTGCTGTAATTTAAAAGCTTACACTCTCCTAAAGTTCATATGGAAAAACTCATGTATGTTGAAACCAGTCACCAATCTGATGCCATTTGGAGAGCTTTAGAAGGTGATTAAGTCATAAGGTGGGGCCCTTTTGAAAGAGATTAGTGTCTTCATGAAAAAGGCCCCTGAGAGAGCAGCCTGACCTCCTAGCATGTGAGGACCTAGCAAGAAGGAGTGCTTTATGACCCAGAAAGCAGAACTTACATTTTTGCTAAGTTCTATTTATTGAAAAAAGCAGAGAAGATAGTGTGTAGGTTTCTTAGAGATAAAACAGAGCAATTTAGAAAAGGAGTGGAAGTACTATGCTTTCTCATTCTCACGTTGCCCCACTTGGCCATCTTGCCATTGATAGGCATCTTAAAGAAGTGTTTGGACTGGAGACAGATAGCGATTTTCCCAGCAGCCTCAAAATGGTGCATGAAGTCCTTCAAATTTTGGGACTCATGCAGGAATTTGAGCTCAGACGTAGAGTTCTGGTGTAAGAATTAACAGGTGAGAAAATCCGCAAAGGTGAGCCTCCCCCTGCAACCACAAGTACTTCTCCAGCACCAGGACAATGTTCCAGCTATCCAAGCAGCTGTTCCACCTAGTGAGGCACCATTTTTTATGGACTTATTTGTAGCAGAGCTGCACCGTTTGCATATGGAGACTTGTGATTTGGTTCTCCATAGTGTCCACTCCAGTCTTTTCTTCTTCGATCTCATCACACGTTGTGCTTGCAAGCACTGTGGCACAAAATGACGTTGCTCTGTAGAGTTTTGCTCTTGCCACCCGTCACGGGGACAGATTAGGTAAGACTAGGCCTACATCAAATTTGTCCCCAAGCCATTGGCTTCAATTATCGGCAGGAGCTTCATTGCACGTGTACTGCTTCTTCTCATATTTTAAGCCACCAAATCTGCTGGAACCTTGACCTTGGGATTCTCAGAATCCAGAACTGTGAACAATAAATGTTTGTTTGCATACAAACTAACGAACCCACGATAATTTGTTATTAGAAACCCCAAAAGACTCAGGCAACATCACACCATTTAGGAGAGGGCTTATGGTTTTGATTTACCAGTCAAGTGATTTTAAACAAACTTCATGCTTACTAAAACTCGTATTTTTGATAATATGTGAATTTATTTTAAGCAAAAAGAAAACAAAAATTTGGTTTATGCTAACTATTCTTAAATATCTGTCTTCGTTTTTTCTGCTGCATTGGTTGCCAACTCCTTTTGGGAGGAGCCCTTTATGACCTAGAAAACAGCACCCCCTTCTTTCCCTAAGTGGAGTTTATTGAAAGGAGCAGAGAAGATAATGGATAAGTCTCCCAGAGATGAAACAGAGCAACAAGAAAAAGGGAGCTGTGTCATTGTCTCTCTTGCTCTGCAAATATATTTGTTTCCCCGCTTGGCCATCTTGTTATCGGTAGGCACCTGGAAGAATGTGGTCCCTGAACTGCAAAACTGGGGATGAAAACTGCCGTGTACAGACAAGGGCAGGAAAGTTATCAAAGGAGGCATTTCATATTCTATACCAGCAACAAAGCTCCTGAAGGCCAGGTGGGATGACACAATGATGAGCTCACAGCCTGCTCAAGGCTCATGTCCAAAAGCCCTCCAGGAAGAAATCTGGTTGCAGCTGCTTTGAGCTTAGCAGTAATTACAAAAATTCTTTTCTCAGAGAAAAATCATTACTGAGATTCATCACACTGAAAAACTGAGCACTTAGAATGTCTAGCCGCCATCATTCGTTGATGGTAACTCAAGCTCAGGAGCAAAAGCTGACAGAAATGAGGTGCACCGAGCAAAGTTTGGAAGTGTGGTGCTCATTGATTGGCTGTCTACATCAAGAGCATTAACTATATAACCTAATAGGAATATTTTGTTTAAGTATTCCTGAAGATAGAGATAGATCAATGGTTCTGAGACTCCAGGTTGTATCACGGCCATCTGGAAAACCTGTTAAATACAGATCACTGAACCCTGTTCCTACAACTTTTTTGGTTAACTGGCTTTTTGAGTTAATTCTTAGAAGATGCTAATGTCTAGTGAGGAACTACCAGTTGGAAACACTGATCTAGATGAAACTACTTATAAAACCTGTTGGAAATTTGTTTAAAATAAAATACATTTGCCTGTACATTTCACTTAGTTTATTTAATGGAGATTGGGACTTGAATGTCATGGTTTCTTGTGTTAGTTTGGAAATTTTTCAATAGAACGTTAAAGTTTACCTTTTTCCCCTAATATGAAATAATTCTGTGAAGGCTAACACTCACATAGGCAAGAACTTATCTGGAAAGTCGTAGAAATGAAATTATTTCCCAGAAGAATGTATTTATTTTGTTTTACTTTTGAGTTGGGGTAAGAATTCACTACAGAATCTATGCTGGCCTTAAACTGACAGAAATCCTCCTTCATCAGCCTCCTAAGTACACAGGCAAGTGCCACCAATAAAAGCTACTTTTTTTTTTTTTTTGAGTGGTGCTAAAGGGTCAAACCCAAGGCTTAGTGCATGCAAGGTCAGAATTCTAACCACTCTACCATGCCACTAGCCCTTTCTTGGAGGTGAGCATTTCTATATTGTTTTATAGACAAAAATAGCTTGTGGTGAAAAAGTAATATGTGTAAGATTACAAAGGTCCTAAATAGCAAGGATAATATTAAAATATGTATCTTATTATTGTTTCCCCTACAGCAAGGCTTTTCAGAATTTCATATGCATATAAATCATCTGAAAATCTTAATAAAATCCAGAATCTGTTGATTATAAAATGAACACATATTGACACACACTATCATTTATACCGAGCTAAATATTTTGAAATATTTTATGTTGTATTTATCACATTACCTACATAACCTAAAGTAGTGAATATAAAGTATGAAAACATTGATCCAATCAAAAGTAATTGTAGCTTTTGGAAAACAATGTATTAGATTCTTAAGATTGTATGAGGCAGTGAGGGTACAGGCAACAGACCAAAGCAGTCATAACCAAACTCACATGGAGTGTCAACAAATACTGTAAGTCTTACTGACAGAAAACCACAACAAATGTTTATAATTACCTCTTTTGGCTGATAGAACAGCACATTCCAGTTTTAGTAAGGTTTAAGAGATTTATCCTTTAATTCTCAACACACTGAAAATAAGACTGCGTGACATTTCTCTTGGAAGTTAAAAAATATCAAGTAGCTCAGCTTACACTAAAAATGTGTTGCTTAAGTATAAGTTACTTTGCATCAGGGTACTTTTGTGTATTTTCCCCAAGAATTTACCCTAGAATTATAAGGAATCCTAATATATCTAGCTTTTTAATGTATCTGCAATAAACACTTTGTTAAGTTATTAAATTTCTTAACTCCATCTAAACTATATTTATTTTCAATCATATATTTTTACTCTAAGTCACATTCTTTCTCCCAAAATAATATCTCATAATATAAAATACTTTTTCATAAAAAAGAATACCAGAAAGAAATATCCAAAACTTGAGAATCAAGATTGTTATGTTGGAGTAGTGCTAAGTAAAGATGGCTGATGACTGAGGACTTTTGCTTTGTTTTTGTATTAGGAAAATGTCTGTTTGATTTTGCTGTTTATTATTTTATTAAGAATCGACACTGTGCTAATAAGTGCAGATGTGTTTGCAGTGGAAAAAATCACTCCAAATTTATGCTTCCATTTCCTTATAGTAGCCATTTTATATCAGTAGAGATCTTATAACAATTCTGCATTGAAAAATGCCCAGAAACTAAAAGGCTCTTTAAAAGTCAATCCTCTTTATTCATTGAAACTAGCCATTGTAATTCTTATCAATGAGATAAATAATACAATTGATATATACTTATTTAAATTTGTATGAGAATCATGTTTTTAATTCCTGAAGAATATGCTGGGGGACAACTCAAAGGTACCCAGACAGAATTATCTCCCAGAGATATGACTGGACTGCCTTTTACAGAGATGTTATTAATGGTTATTTAGGCTATAGTCCATGCTTTCTTAGTTTTAGGAGATCCTAGCAATACATGTTTATTATTTCTCAAAACTAGTAGTGTTTCATTTTTCATTTTTTGGGGGGAGGGTGATCTTGGGATATTTGCATGTATAATATGCACATATATGTATGAAGAGGACCTAATTCTGAATAGAAATGCAGCCATGTTCCATGTACATCTCACATACATATCTTGATGGTAATTGTGACAGTTACTTTTCCCTTGCTAAGACCAAGCACCTGAGACCCACAACATAAAGGAGCACAGGGTTGGCTAGAGGTTTTAGAGGGGTTTGGTCCATGGTCAGCTGACTATCAGTTGTAGATCGGCAGTGTGGCCGCCATAACATGGCAGACAGGCATAGCAGAGGAAAGCTGCTCACCTTGTGGCAGCGAGGATGCAGAGACAGTCGGAAGAGATCCAGACAGAGAGATGATCAAGACATGCCCTCAAAGCCCACCCTACTGCTTCCCAGTGCACCTCACCTGCTTCAATGCTTTTAGCTGTAAACTCATCCATGAATGAGACTGATGGCATCAGAGCCTTCACGATCCATTCACTTTCCCAAAGCCCATCTCTGGATGTATGGAACTCCAGGGAGAGAGTTCAGATCGAAACCATACTGTCAATTTTCTACAAAGTAGGTAATGTTACCCGTGCTCTGACAGTGATCTGTCACAAAAGGTAAGGCATGAAATTGTTCACTTGTGGGTCAATGTTGGCATTCACAAAGGTTAGGATTTTGGAGACTCTGAGATCTTGTATTTTTTGAGTTGGAAATGCTCAACCTACAGCAGGAATTCACCAATACTGAACATCTGTTTCTTTCACTCTTTCTCTTTCTTTTCCTTGTTCCATCTAATTTCTTCCTAGTTCCTAATCAAATCTATTTTTCTATGATTTGTCTAGTTCACAATTTGTATCCTCTCTGCCAAACCAGGGGTCATGACAGATACTCCTCTAGGCTGGCCTACTGCAAAGCTTCGTGAACACGTCATGTGTTCATGTGATTTTTTTTTCTCAGCCACTATTAATCTCCACTAGGACATAAGCATCTCTTCTATCAAAGAAACACAACAAAATCATTTTAGCCATTTTTATCTTGTTAAATTTGCTATACATGAACTAAAATTAGTTAGAAAATATTTTTTGAACAATGAAAAGTGGAAGAGGCTTCTGAAACCTAGATTCATGTTTCAGTTTTATCTTTGACTGCTGAAAGCTGTAGACAGTTTGCAATTGGTAAAAGACTTTATCTCTCTTTGTAGAAGTTTTAAATATTTTCTTGCCTCTGGGAAATATTAGTTTGCTTCATGATACAGATCCTAAAATTTAATGATCTCTATTTTGATCTTTATGTTTTTCAGAAAATGAAGCACTTACACAAATCTAGTTTTATTAGAAAAATAGTGTTTTAGTTACTTTCTCACTGCTGGGACAGAATACTCAACACCTCCTCTGACTGAAGGAAGGAAAGATTTGTTCTAGCTCACATTTTCAGAAAACCTCAGTCCATTCAAGAGTGGCCTGCAATAGTGGAAGTGCATGGCGGAGGCACCGCAGCGGGACCGGAGAGAACGAAGGGGCAGGGCTAGCGTGTCCCTTTCCAGGTCTGTCCCAGTGCGGCTCCCTTCCAATCAGGCCTCACTACTCAACAGGGCTGGAAATCAAAAGATTAATTCCCATAGTAAAGTCATTTTCAAAGCATGAGGTCTTGGGTGACAAACCATAACAGATAAAATAAAACTTCTTATGCTTTAATTCTGGTAGCCTCTTAAGAAAAGAATAATTCTCACACAGACTACTAGACAGAAAAAAGTTATATTAAAATTAGAGTTTATGATTTTAAGATGAGTCTTCAAATAAAGAAGCCTGGCTTAATAATTTAAGTTTATAATGTAAATAAGAAGCAGTACATAATTTTCCTGGCATTACCAGTGTACGGTATAAAATCTGGTCTGCAAATTAATTTTTAATATAAGTTGGGCACTTTTTATTGGAAAGTTCATGTTTTTAATATAGCTGATGAAATTTCTTCTACTAGTTTATTGGTCAGAATACATCATTACTTCTTCAAAATGTTCAGGGTTATGGAAATGTAAAGCTAGCGTTCAATCAAATTTGAAGTACTTCTGCCATTTCCAACAATTACTTTCTGCTATGTGTTAGCTTAAATATAAGGTCCAAAGCATTTAGTTAATTGAATAGAATTGAGGTAATGAATGGATAATCTTCAGACATCCAGATAGTTTGTATTTATCTACTGTGTGCGTTGGGCTAGGCGACGGACCCAGGGCCTCACTCACAGCAATCAGATGATTGAACAGGGAAGTGCACTCATACCTCTCTAACTTCTAAACAGGAAGAGCAGGAAAGGCTAACCACAGCATGGATACATTTCTGAGGCTATCAGGAAGCTCCACCATGGTAAGTCATAGGAGTGGCACAAAGGTTGTATCCCGTATGGATGCAAAACATTGCTGGTTGGATAAAGTTCTCATGTGAATTAGACAGGGCCCCATCACCCTCTTTCCAGTGTTCTCTGTGAGTAAACAGTTAATTTGGTTAATCATGACTGAAGCCACTCTAGAAAAAATAATGGCAGAAAGTACAATTTATAAGGGAAAAAATGGATGTTTCTGTCCATCAAGAGAAAAATAAAAGACGGAAGTTTTGTCTGAAAGTAAGGTGCCTGGTGTATTACAAAATGAGAAAGAGAAGGATGTCTAAAGAAAACTTGAATCAGTAAAGTAATAATGTTTCCAAAAATTCTATTATAATAACTGTAATGTAAATGTCTGAAAAGAAGAAATAAAATGTCATCTTAGTTACTTTCTCATTGCTGGAACAAAATACCTGACATCCACAATTAAGAGGGAAAAGATTTATTTTATCTCACAGATTCAGAAGGTCATAGTCCACACACAGGTGGCTTGCAATGTTAGAAGCACATCGTGGAGCTGTAGCCAGAGGAGACCAGTTCATGGCACGCAGACCATAGCCAAGTAAGGAAGGAAGGGCAGAGCTACCCTTCCAAGGCCCATCCCCGTAATCCACCCCTTCTGGGTGAAGCTCCAATACGTCAACCCACTCTAGGCTGGCCCACCACTCACAGTACAGCCATATTTACCAACATGCAGATACCTGAGATTTTGGAGGACACTACAGATCCAAGCCATTAAGTAATAATGTTTTCAGAAATTCTATTACAATAACCATAGTGAATGTCTGTAAAAAAGGATGAGATGTGTTTTGGGCAAATTTCTCTCAGTTTTGAAAGTTTGTTTGTTGAAGTCCTTTATTGCCAGATATTGTAGCAAAGCAAAACTACAAATACGGTTTTCTATCTATAATATAAAAACTAATATTGAAGTACTTAACTTTCAATTACCTATATTACCCCTTATCTTCCTTAAAATCGACTCAAACAACAGATATTACAAATTGAAGTGATTTTGGATATTTTGCGTTGATTTTTGTCATGTCATTATTTTGAAGTTAATGAACAAAAATAACAATAAATATGTATTGCTTCTGAAAGAGCAAAGTTGCCTTACAATTGTGTTAATTTTATGTTTATTTAAATATGTTGTTGTGTTTGTTTATTAAGTGGTCACATCCTGTTTCTAACATATCATAGGATCTATTTAGAGCCCAATTGTATTCAAGAGGCCAAATAGCTTCTGTTGCTTCAATTTTTCCCTGCTTATGAGATGAAAATGAGTATAGAAAAACTGTTTGGGCTGTTTCTTACACTTGAAAGTAACTTTATGCTTTCAAGGTCATCTAAAAAATTATACAGCTTCATATTTTCATCTTACTAAAATCAGATGCCAGAAGTAATGCAGTTTCTTTGGTAAGTCCACGATTATTGATTAGTTCAGCCCTCCTGTGAGAAATTCCTGGACAGAGCAGTCAACAGTAAGCAGAAACCTAGCCCTCTCTGTTAATTCCCCACATTACACTAGCACTGATATAAATGTTTTTGAGACACGAAGGCCTAGAAATCTGCTGATATCTCATTTTCCATATGTTCTTACCTTCAGAGAAGGCATTGATTCATTTTTCATGAAACTCTGATGTGTTTTACCTCAGGAAAACATTTCACTCTCTAGTAGCCCAATAGTTTTTTGTTATTGGAATGAATTAATCACAGCCATTTACTCTCAACCATTTTTTTAACATCACTCAGCTCCTTGCTCAAGGACTCCACAGGTGAAATATGACTGCCATTTTTCCATGTAACAAAAAGAAAAGTGACACAATACATAGGAAAACTTTTATTAGTTTCAGTTTCAGGTTGTTTTTTTTTTTTAACTTTTGGTGTCAGGATTGAACCCAGGTCATGACTATGCTAAGCATGTCCTCTACTACTGAGCCCTGTTCTTGGCCCTTCAGATACTGAGACAAACAATGTCAATTTTCAGAGGGTAGCAGGATATAAAAAACTTGTTTTCAGTCCACAAGCAGACAACTTCAAGAAAGCAGAATGCCAATGCAAGACACAGTCAAAGAAGAAATAAAGGAACCTGAAACAGAACCAAGGAAACTGATGAGAGGACCTGTTTGCTTATCTGTTGGACAATTATCGAGGGGTCTAAACATTCTATTTTTTCTGGCATAAGTTAGAAAGGCCATTTCTTTTACAATTCAGAATCCAGAAATGGACTTTTCACAAGTTCTGGTTACTTCACATAAGGTACAGTTGCTTTAGAGTTTCAGTCAGAGCCAATATCTATATTGTGTATCCAGCTCTCTACCTTAAGCATTGTATTAGCAAATGGTTATTACGTATGAAAGCCACTTCCATCATTAACAAGGTGGAACTCCTGGAACAAATGCACAGAAATCCCCCCAGAACAATTGGCCTTGTACCTGTTAGAAATTGATACCTCTAAGTCACTTTGTAGCAATCAGGGAACCTCACAAACTTAGGCTGGCTCTAGAAAGACAAAATTTATCAAATTTTAAAACTACTGCATATGAAAATCTAAAGAGACATTTTAAACGTCATTCCTCAGATTTGGAAGAGAAAAGCAAGTCAGAAAGGTATTTAAAAGGCACTATCTTAACTTCTATTGTGATTTGGATCTGGAACATTCCTCAAAAGTCTCGTGTATTTGAATGCTATGGATTGTCTATGGAACCATGTGCTGTTGGGAGATCGGGGCCTAACCTGGAGGGGTAGGTTACAGGCATGTAAATTGGATTATCGGCGTGTAGTGGGGGTTTACACCTTCTGCACCTGGATCCAGGAGGGGCTGATCACTGGGCCGAGACCTGGAAGGATATAGAAGCTGCTTCCTGCCTTCCCTGGAGGACTAGTATCAACTTGCCTTGGCTTGGCTTCCTGTTTATGACGTCGAGGAGCTGCCTCCACCTCTTTCTCTGCCATGCACTTCCGTTGCTGCCAGCCGCCCCTGAATGGACGGTGACCTTCTGAAACTGTGAGCTAAAATAAACCTTTCCTCCCCTAAATTTGTGGATGTCAGGTATTGAGTCACAGCAATGAAAACGTGGCTAAGACAATCTCCAAAAAGGAATTTTGACACAGACATTGATTTTCTAATTTAAGGAGTTTCATTTGCACTTAGGTAAAATATTAAGCCAAAAAAAGTAGCACAGCCTCTTTGACAATCATGAAAGAGTTGTGGAAATTATTCATTATCAAAGTAGCATGCTCTTAAGAAAATATATCTAAAACTTACAGAGAGCATAGAATATCCTCATGCTGCAGCATTAATTACTGAAAACACAATGGAAGAGTATTTAAAATGATTTGCCTGTGTGTCACTGCTATATTTGTTGGGTCATGTATGAGGAAGTGTGGTAGGGATGGGAGGACAGAGGAATTGGATTACTGGTGTGTGCAGCAGATCATAAACACGTGGGGTCCTCTCAGGGTAAGTGAACTGGGGCGATAAACTACAGTAGAAGAGGTAGCATCTAGCCCCACTTGTGGGGCTGCACTCACTTCTGCTCAGCCGTGCCTGATCCTTTCCTCCTGCACATTGGGCTTCTCGCATTCCACCAGGTTCTCACTCTACATTCACCAGGCTCCATTTCGTCTCTGGATCCCACTGGTCTCCCTTGCACAGGCTCCGCCCACCCCTGTTCAATCCACTGGCTGCCAACCAAGGGTGCGCCTATGAACACACCACCCACCATCCGACCCTGCAGGCTTTGCCATTCTCCATGAAGGTCTCCTCCACTTGTAGGGCAGGCCCTACAGTCTTGCTCACCCATCTCCTGCTTCCACATTCTGCCCAGAACACTCACATGCTCATTGGCAAAGTACCCCAGCATGGTCAGCAGCTGAAGTTTTTCAGATGGAGGAAGTGACGCACACGGAAGTAAGGGGTCTGTTCCCAAGCTTACCACGGGCTACGAAGGGAACTGGAATAGATGAGACGTAGGTGGGTAGATAGATGATGACAATAGATGATAAAAAGAAAGACAAACAGACAGACAGACCGGTCAAGTCCAGGGCTTCCCACTGAGCTGCATCTCGGCTTATTTTTACTTTAAATTTTGAGACAGGGTCTCACTCATTCCCTAAATTGCCGCAGCTGACTTTGAATTCTCAATCGTCCTGCCTCAGCCTCCAGTATGGCTGGGATTACAGTCTTGCACCACCAGGCAGACTAAGGAATATTTTAAGTCCTTGGCTCTCACCCTCTGTCTTTGCATTGCTTATGAAGACAAGAAAGAGCTAGATCCCTCCTGGATCATGTATGACCCACCCAGAGGGGTGGGTGGGTGTGTTCACAGGCACGGGTGCAAGGACCTCATTTCAGTCAACCTGGGACTTGGGCCTCCCACATGCCTCCAAGAACACAGAATTCAGGCTCCTGGGGTGCTGTACTGCAGCAGCACAGTAAGCTCAGTGGGGTTCCTGTGCTTTCCACCTCACACCTACGCTTGAGAAGGTAGTAGCCATCCTGCTCCTCCCGGGACTATAGAGCATGTCTTCCCTAGGACCAGGGATGGCCCCTGCCAGGAACAACCTGTGATCCATACGGGACTCCAGAATCCTCCCTGCATGGGCTCCCTGGCTCCTGTCCATGGCCTTTGGGGAACTTTCAAGCCCCAAACACAGAAAGTCAGCATGCAGCAAGTGGCAAGCGGAGACTGTCGTGGAGGCATAGGACTGGAATGAGTATGGGTGCCCAGGCCTGGCTTTGCTCCATCACCCAGTGCTGGGTCAGGAATCCAGGCACCTAGAATGAGAGCCCTGCCTCTCATGGCACGGCCCCTGTGATGAACCAGGCATCCAGAAGCCACACTGTCTTCCAGAGTGTGAAAGTGGTAGATTCTTGGACAGTCATTGCTCAACTTGAGGTTCTGGGACCATGGAAGGTTCCTTCATCTCTTGAGCTTCAGTTCTTGGGCAGTTTTGTTCAAGTCTGGAGTTAGACTTTGGAGAATGGCCAGGGTGTGTCAGCTAAAGTGCAGGCTTCCTCACTCCACTCCACCCTTTCTGGCTCTTAGATCAAGGTGACACTACAGAGCCACAAACAGTTCACCCCTCTGTGCTTGGCCGTGGGTTGCAGGGTCTGCCTCTGGGCATGTGTGTACAACATGGGAATGGTCTCTGAGAGGTGAGAGGGTCGTTGTACCAAGGTTTGGAGACACTGGTTTGATGTCAAGTTCAAGGTCTTAGAGGGGTGTGGAGCAGTTCTGAGAAAGGCTCTGGGGCCAGCACTGAGAAGGCTACATGGGGCGCCTCCTCTCATCTGCCTTCAGGCTGCTGGGTGGGAAGAGATGGCTTCTCTGGTGAGTGGCTACAGAGATCCTTCCTTTTGAGGACATCCAGGCCTGCAGAGCCTGTGTCGCTTTGGGACAGACCTAAGGTCCATGCAAGGCTGATGAGTGCACCCACATCTTCAGCCCTGAGTGTCCCAGAGCGCATAGACTGTAGGGGGTGGCAGAGCAGCCAACCTGGGTGCTTGACAATTGAGAGTGCTGTGAACTGAGCCATCATGAGCTGAGGCCTGCTGGGACTTCTTGGCTCACAGCTGTCCTCCCAAGACTCCATGTGACTCCAAGTTCCCATCTACTACCTGTTCCAGAAGATCAGTAGTGACAGCTTTGCTTCTTGGTTTAGGCTGAATAATCCTAGGAAGCCCTCACTGGTCCACTTGGCATCTGGAACTCTTTGGTACTATTTTTAACTTTTTAAAACTATATATATATATATATATATATATATATATATATATATATATATATTTGAGACAGGGTTTTATAGTCCAGTTTGGTTCTGAACTTACTATGAAGCCCAGGCTGTCCTCAAACTCACAGTAATACTCCTGCCTCGAGCACCCAAGTGCTGGGATTACAGACACAACCCACGACACCTGGCTTATAAGGTGTTAAGGAATCAAACTCAGGGCTTTATGCTCACTAGGCAAGCACTCTAACTGCTGTGCTATTCCTCCAGGCCTCAATTTTTTAGAGCAACTTTGAAACCAAACACAGTGAGACTGTTTACTCAAAGCCAATAAACACATCAGGAGATGAGAGTGAGGGAGAGGTGTCTGTCCTTGCAACCTGTAGCGAAAGCATGAGGAATCTCTCCCAGGCAGTGCCTGCCTTAGAAGGCCACCAGGGCCCTTGTGCACGTCCGCGGGAGTGGCACTGCAGGCTCAGGCAAAGGCAGACACTCTCCTGTGCACGTCCATTCCAGGTTGTGCTGTTTGGAGTCTGGTGGGATGAAGAACTTAAAGAATTTAATCACAACACAGAACAACACTAGGAGAGCAAAATCAGAATTTATTGGGAAAAAAAAAGAAAAAGTAGCTTCAGGCAGAGGTATACTACCAAAAGAAAAGTGGGCACAGCTAACTTGGCACTTGCACAGGGTGGTAGTTTGAATTTGCGCAGATAAGAATGTGTGTGGGGATGCTGGGGAGAGAACCTGGGGCCTCGTGCTGAGCTACATGCACAACTCATTTTGTTTGGTTTTGATTTTGAGAGGAAAATCTCCCCAACTCACAAACTGATCCCCCTGCCTCAATCTCCCAGGGTACTGGAAAGTTACTTTGGAATGGGTACATTTTCCAGTTGTAACACCCCTTCTTTGTTCTTTTCAGCTAGTTAGGGTTTTCTTGAAATATTCTATTACTAGGATATTTAATCATACAAGGTATTTTTTAAAAGAAACTTTATTTTAAAGAGAAACTTAAATCAAGTTTTATTTTAATGTGAGTTTAAAAGAAAAAAATCAGTGTTTTTTGTTGCATTTCGTTTAGTTTTCTTGTTCAGTTGTTTGGTTTTGCTTGTCATTCGTTTGTCTGCTTTGCAGATCTCCAGGTTGGACCCTGGACATTCTCACCGGGTTACATCTTTGGCCATCTTTTATTTTTATTTTGAGTCAGGGTCTCCCTAAGTTGCTAAGTTGCACGGAAGGAACTTGAACTTTTAGTCCACCTGGGTCAGCCTTCCAGAGTGCTGGGATTGCAGATCTGTGCCGCCAGACCCAGTGTGGGGGGAAGCAGCAGTTGTGTGTAGAAAGGAGTTGTACTTCCAGCACCCTAGAAGACTGAGGCAGGAACATCACAAGTCTGAGTGTAGCTTGGGCAATTTACTGATCAATCAAGGCACTAGCGCCGCTTAGTGAGGAAGGTGCGGCAACAGTGGCGCTGTAGGTGTGGGAATGAGGGTACCCCGGGTGCCCCTCTGGCTCCGCAACCCAGAGGCAGCGCAGAGGCAGACTGAGAGAGGCTGGCCCCGACAGGCCCCGAGCCCCTCTGGTTAATCTTCACCCCTGAATGCTTGTGGCTCATGAGGCCATGCCACGTGACCAGGAGGCAGCACTGCAAGGCCCCAGGGTCTGCACAAGTACAAACGCAGTGGAGCCTGGACAATGGTGGCCAGACAGGGTGGGAGCCTAGGGAAAGCAGGGACTGGGTTGTACAGGGTGCGGCCCACTTGAAAGTGTCCTGCTTGTGAGTGTGGTAGAGAGGGCTTCCATACCCCCTTGCCAGCAGAGGCACACACCCAGAGTTTCCACACACAACCCCCCCATGCTGGGAAATCATCTATCCATGCTGCTGTGACATACACCAGTCAGGGGATGGGTGGAGCACACGTGGGACCCAGTGCACACATGTACATGCTCCTGTCTGCAAAACAGCATGTGCAGGGCTGGAGCGATGGCACAGCCATTAAAGCCCTTGCCTAGCAAGCACAAGGCCATGAGTCTGACACACCAGTCCCATATGAAGCTGGGAACGGTGGTCCATACTTGCGATCCCAGCACTTGGGAGGCTGAGGCAGGAGGATTGCTGTGAGTCTAAGGTAGCCTGGGCTCTAGAGTGAGATTCTGTCACAAAAATGTCAGCATATGCATACATACTATGCAGAGACATGTATGGATATGTGTGAACACGTAAGAACCCAGATAGATTGAAAAAGATGAAAGGTGTATCTATGATATGTGTGTGCATACCCATAGATATCAGTGAACACATGCAGGGTGTGCATGACTGTATGAGGCACACAGAGTAGGTAGATGTGTACCCATGTTGTGTATATGTGCACATGTGCATGTGTGTGTGGACACATATATGCACATGTGTGTACAATAGGCTCACCGCACACCATCTACATGTGTGTGGGTCCAGCTGCACACACCAGCACTGAGGCATCACATTCTAAGGCCCACAGAGGCAGTGGCTTCGCTCAGCCAGGCCACACCCACATCCCCATTCTCCTCATAGGCCGTTTTGGTGGCCTAGTAGATGTGTCCTCTGCCTCTCAGTACATCAGGCGGGCGTCTCAGGCGTCAGGCAGGTGGAGCTGGGAACAGACTCTCACAGCAGCTACCGAGGCTCACGGTAAAATGTATCTGGAGCCCGAGCTGGGGTGTGCGTGGGCCCAGGTTTAATGTGGGGTCAGTGTGAAGTTCCCTGGGAGTAAACATGCCCTGTCCCCTGAGAGAAATTGGGGTAGGTATTGCGTTCAGGCTCTGAGACTCCCCCATAGAGAGAAATGGGCCCCCACCTCACTGACCCTGGAAAACTTAGGGGGAATCCAGGTGGGGCAGATATGAAAGAGGGGTCAGTGGCCAGCATGGCTTTTTGTCACCAAAAAGGTGTCAGCTGAGACAGAGAGGACCAGAGGACACAGGAGGGGCCAGCGGTAGGCTCAACAAGCAGAGTCCATAACAGAAGGGAGGCCAGGATTGGCTCTCTCCCAGAGGCTGCTTTGGATGAGACCTTGAGGTCCATCTCCAGGATCTGCATGGACTCAGAGGCACTGAGCCCTGGTGCTTTTGTGTCTGTTGCCTGAAACACTGTCAGGTTGAGTTTGACAACAAAAGGAGTTTCTTGTGTGTGTGTGTGTGTGTGTGTGTGTGTGTGTGTGTGTGTGTGTGTGTATTGTGGTTTGGCCCCCAAAAGTCTTATGTATTTTAATGTTATGGATTGTCTATGGAACCATGTGCTGCTGGTGGGTTGGGGCTTAGTCTGGAGGGGTGGATTACAGTTAGGTTAGGATTAAAAGCATGTGAGTTAGGATTAATGGTGTGCCGTGGCCACATCTCCCACACCTGGATGCAGGTGGGGCTAATCACTGGGCGGAGACCTGGAAGGATATATAAGCTGCTTCCTGCCTTCCTTGAGGACTAGGACTGGGACTAGGACTAGTCTCAACAAGTCTCAACTTGCCTTCCAGTTTATGATGTCGTGAGAAGCTGCCTCCACCTCTCACTCTGCCATGTGCTTCGATTGCTGCCTGCCGCCCCTAAATGGACTGTGACCTTCTGAAATTGTGAGCTAAAATAAACCTTTCCTTTCCTAAATTTGTGGGTGTCAGGTACTGGGTCACAGCAACAAAAAGTAACTAAGACAGTGTGTTTCAGAATGCACAACTTGAGGGCTGCGGCAAAATCAATGTCACAACTCACATTGTGCTAGGCTACTGAATTTATTGAGCATCAATTAACACAGCAACATTATGATCAAAAGCAGCAATGGTCCTTGGGAGGGTTGTGTGCCCTGTACTCCCAATCCATCCCTGTTAAGAAACTCTGCCAATCTCAATAGCCCTGTCCCCGTGCGATGATGGATACCCTTGCTGGGCCACAGTCTGCCATACAGCCTCAGGACCAGATGATGGTGAAAAGAGTTCCGGGGGCCCCCTGAAAAGTTAGTTTGAGGATCAGGGTACATCATAATATGGAGTTACTGTGACTAGAGTTCAAAGGAAAATCGTCACTATAGCCCCCACTACCAATCCCCTTCCTCCAGCTCTCACAATCTTTCCGGTTCCCTCTTCCGCAATATTCCCTGAGCCTAGGAGGGTATGCCACCTCCAGTGAGTTAAGAGTAGAGCAGCCATCTCAGGTACCATGAGTGTCTCGCCAGTCGTAGGACACCTCAAAATGTCTCAGTACTGCAGCCATTGGCACTATGTAGAAACAATGTCCCAACCTGCTTCTTCAGATGACTGTTCTTCAGGTGTAGGTCTTCTCGGTGTTTCACATAACCTGTGAGATACTCAGAGAGAAGTGTGATGTCCAAGGACACATTTTCACAGAGAGATGGCTGAGTAACATCAAGGTCACAGGCTACCATTCCATGGTTGAGGATGAGGCTGGCACGTGGCTGTGAAGGATCACTTGGCGGCCCATTGGTGTTCGTCCTGGGTGACTGCACACAGTCCCGGGCAGCTAAAGCATGTAGTACACTACTGCAGTACCAGAGAATCTTTGTTGCATGAGGAACTGCCACATGGAGGACAAGCTCCAGGCAACAACCAAAGGGAAATAGAAAAGACCCCATGTGATGAGAACAGTCAGGAAGGAAAACATTGAAAAAAATTTCACAAAACTCAGATTTGTCCTTGAAAGCAATTCAACGAGGTCAGAAAACGGTGACCATTTCTGTATATGTGTTTCTTTTACCATGGAAAATGTAAGAAGTGATACTGAACCAAACAGGGAAGGAGAAAGCCAGGATCTGTCTGCTACAAGTCGTAACTTACGCAGTGTGTCCAGAGAAAGAGACCAAAGGGAATGTCAGCAAGGACGCTTCGCTGTTAAAATATGATAGGGAAAAAAAAACTGGTCTTAAGACTTTGCAGCTAAGGGATACAAGGAGAGCCTGGGAGCAAGGCCAGGGTCGTAAATAACACAAGAAGACCCCATAGGCTGCAGTCCTTGGTCAGTCTGGAACCATGTGGTATGAATCAGGGGCATCCCCTTCTTTTCCTTCCCATAATTCTGTTATCCAGCAGGAGCTACCCAGCTTCACTGAGTGACCACTGGGCTCTTATAAGGACTGGCTAGACTACCAATCTCTACCTTTTCTAGTTCCTTGGGGGTGGCTATGCCTTCTGCCCTCTACATTCTTGGAACTAATTCCCTTGTGAAGGTCAGCTGGTGTCACAGGTTCCCACTGGGTCCGCCCATGCGTTCCTGCCTTCCAGTCCATACTCTCAGGAGAGGTTCTCCACTCACTGATGGTGCTGCGCAGGAGGCACCCAGCACCCATACACCCCTAGGATCTGCCCATAAGACACAGCTGTCGCCTCTAGACAAGCGTGGCTCCTTCCCTGGAGCTGTAGATGGATGTGTCTGCATCCACCTATAGCTGAATCCCCAGAAGGCACAACACAATGTGGGGCTGATCAGATTCAATCTTTAAATAATTCCCATTGTCCCAGGAATCATACACATGGAGAAAGGAGAAGGAAAGAAGAGGATGTTTTAGTAAAAGAATCAATGCATTTTCAGACACAATCCAGCAACCCCCCCCCCCCAAAAAAAAAAAATACACTGGAAGGGTGGCATGAAGGAAATGTCGAGGACCCTAGACAGGATTCCAATTCCTTTCAAGGACTCTTCTGTGCTGTGGATCCAGGAGGGGGCTCACTTGTTCAGTTTGGGTCCAGGCGCATGCTGCAGCAAGGCTCTGGCAGCCTACGGTGGACACAGGAAAGCTGCCACCAACTAGCACCTGGAAATTAACACGGAGACAATAACGGACAAAGGAAAGTAAGAGAGTGGGAGACTTTAGCCTGAGCAGGAGAAAAGCTGAAGGGGATAGAGCTCTGACAGAGAAGATCAGATGGCCCCCCAGCTCAGGAAAGTAAAAAATAAAATGCCACCGGCTAGCGGGGTCATGTCCCTGGTTGATAAAATCAATCCAGAATTAATTTTAGAGGAAAGTAGAAAGTGTGTGCTAGAAAAGGAAGCTGATGATCACAGGAAAGCGAGAGAGACAGAGAGAAGTGGCCACCCCACGGATGGAGAAACCTCACCAAAGATCCACTTTACTTTCACGAGGCCTCAAAGGAATGCCCACAAATTTTTCATGGGTTATTTTAAACAAACAAAAAATAGCCGGAGTCACCAGAGAAAAGTGTAGCTAGTGCTCAGGCCGTGAGCTTGCACTGGGCCCACAATGAGGTTCCTGGTGGGCTCTGTCCCCTGAGAGGACGTCTTATTATTTCCCCCCATTTTATTGATATGTATTAGTGCAAAACTTCAGGTTTACAATGAGTTGAGGGTTTTTTCAAGGTGACAAAGACTTTCCCCTTTTCCTTTTGTCCCTCCCTCTACTCACCCCTCCCTCCCTCCCCACCCCAACCCCGTTTCACTTTGTTTTGCGTTTTAAGTTCCATAAGAGTTGTGATCTGGGTCTCTCATTATTAAATGCACCGGAAGTAAGGTATCTGTCGCACTCATCCCAGTCTTTGCTTGCACTCGTCTCATCCAGTCTGCCTACAACCCCATCTTTTGTTCTCCTATTTTCCCAACTTGCTAGACCTATTGACAGCTTTACTTACTTTCCTTGGGTTCTGACCAAGAGCTGCCTGCTTGCTTTGTCCCAGTCTTGCCACTGTCAGGACCAGGAAGGACGGGACCTGGAAGCTTTGGTCCCAAGCCTGGCCTTTTCATGGGCTGCCCTGGGCTGTGGGCTCCTCCTGCGTGACCCCTACCTTTCCCATATGCTCTCCGCATGAGATCTCCCTATATGAGGCCTTGGCAAAGCAGGCTCCCCATCTGTAAAGAGGTTTCCTGGTCAATATTAGATAAAGGCAGAGCAGTTACATCTGGGGGTATAGAGGGCCTCATGACCACAGAGACAGTTGGGAAGGCTGTGCTGGTGTTCACTGGTGGCACAACCTGTGTACAGGAAGGAGACACTATGGGCAAGCATTCTTCCAGGGACTTAGGACATAAACCTGGGTAAGAGGCAGCTAAGCCTTCCAGATCGCTGAGCATCCATTTGCAATGAGAGCAACTAAAATTCCCCCAAGACAGCTACAGACAGGGGTAAAGAAGCTTAAAGGCTGGAGACCCCACTGGCATCCTCTAGGAGACCCCACTGGCATCCTCTAGTACATGTGTTTCAACCCTGACTCTGAAGAAAACGGGGAAGACAAGACCTGACAGGAATATGTCAGGAGGAAGGATGCTGCCGGCATAGTGGAGACGTCTGGGGAGCTGGGAGAATTGGACGTACTCTGAGTACCACGGTTCTTGTGACTCCCACTGGAGGGCTGGGTCTTGGATTTCTCTTGCAGGAGGAAAAAAAAAGCACCGTGTAGGGGCTGTGGCTATATCTAGAGATATTGGGCCAAGACTTGCCACCAGCCTACCATAAAGACAGGAAGAGCAACAAAGGTAGTGTGTATCAGATCAGAGCAGAGCAGACCACCCTTCCCATCCTTCCTGGGCTGAGCCAGACCCTCCCTGTGCCCTGCATGTGCGTGCATGGGAGAAATCTCAACAGAAGCTGGTGGGTGTATGCATTGCACAAACACATGTAAAACACATAGTGTGTTCACATTGCCAGTTCTCAGCACATAATTCAGAGGGTACTCCCAGTGAGTCAGATAGTCTTCCTAGATGTCCTGGCATGTGGCGACATGGGACACGACATGGTCATGACATACTCCTGGTCTCCTCTCGGTAGTTCTGTTCAACATGGTCACTAGGAAGAGAGCAGATGTCTGAAGGGAGCGGGCTTTGGGTTTGGAGACAGGGCTCTTGTCTCCCGAGCAGAGACACGTGGAAAGTGGGTTTATGGAGCGTGGGGAAGGAGAACTCCCAGCTCCCACAGCCCGTGCCTCCTGCTGAGGCAGGTATCCAGGGCTTCATCTAGGTGTGCTGGTATCTGGGGGAAGACACAGTGCTATAAGTGGGGTCCTGGGAACATGAAAAATGCAGTACAGTCATGTCTCCACCATGGCTCAACCCAGGACAAGATGGCGGCTGAGGGCAGCCTGCTGCTCATGAACCTCACACCTCTGTGCCAAGCTGAATATGCACTGGGCTGACTCTGCTCAAATTGAAGCCCACCCTGCAAGGACCACTAAAGGGCCTGGCTAGGGACAGGGAGAGGTCAGACCTCTGACCCTGAAGCACACACACTTTAGGAACCCTTCTTGCCATCTTGGAGGTCTAGCTCCAACACCACCCTAAACACTTCAATCTGGTCTTGGCCTTTGTCTCCTCCTGTCAGCTATACACATACCAGCCACCATGTTTGGTTCAGTTGTCACTGAGCATTACCAGCAGGTCCTCATCTATGTTGAAAAACCAGGAGTCCAGTAAGTATGCCATCAAAAGAAAAGGATTCTCAGAGGTGGGTGCCTGAAGGCACATATGAGGGCCTACTAGGAAGGGGTGCAAGGCTGGGGTCAGGCAGGAGCACAGGCCAGCCTGAGACGCCCCGGAAGTGGAAAGCAGTCAGGGCAGAGGACCTGCTGTGGGTTCAGGGTGGAACATCTTTAGTAGGAAGGGTCCTCTTAGCCCTTGGAAAGGTTCATGCCTCCATGGGGGGTGAGGTGATCTCTCCTCCTGCCACTCCTGGGGCACCTGGGGACTCCGAGCTGTTGTCGCTAGCCCTCTCTGTAGAGCCAACTGGGTACCCTGCAGGATAGTTAGAGCCTGCACTGTGCCTGCCAGCCTATTGCCCCTAGCACACACTAGGGAGGACTGACTTCACCTGGCGCCAGTGCTACATCTGCAGCCTAGCTCCCCCTCCTCCCCCTTGGCTTACTGGCCTTCTGGTATTTTGTCCTTCTCACTACATCCATGTTTATTATGTCCTTTCAAGCATTGGTTTTAATATAAATGCTTTTAAATGTGTGGCTCACAGTCCACTCACTGAGGCAAACGCCTGCCAGCGCCGTCCAGTTGTGTCTTTTATCCCAAGAAGAGCGTGGGATCCTGTGAGGAGCGCACCTGCCGCTGCCCTGGAGGAGGGAGAGGTGAATGAATAGCCCAGCAGTGGGGAATGTAGCCACCAGGTGGCGCTCCCTGGTTGGAACCGTGCCCTTGAGGGTCAGGGATGTGACAATGTGTACTGGAAGCGCGTCAGACTGCACGTCAGTTAAATGGGATAGCAGCCGCCTCACAGGGTTGCGTGGGGACAAATGGGAACAGCAAAGTGGAGCGGCCTGCCTGCCTTGAGCCCAGGCTCATGCCACCGCGCCTTGCCAGTTTCCAACGCCCTTTGGAGGTTCCCACCCGCTGGGCCTTGCATGTGCCTTTCTCCTCTGATACCTTCCAGCCACTGGCTGTGCCACTTGGAAAGACGTGCATTCCCCACCCACCCCGATTCCTTTGCGCCAGCTCTCAAAGGCGGCAGGCATGCAAAGGCTGTGCGCCCGGGAGCTTCCCGCCTCTTCCGCCTCTTCCCGCCTGCCGCTGCATTCCCTCTCTCGGGGTCCCCCAGCCACGCAGCCCCCTTCCTTCCCAACCTTCAACTCAGAGGACAAATGGCAGAAGTTCTAGCAGGAACAGCTAGAGGCCAGCCTGGCCCGCGCCCCACACCCTCTCCTGGTCGTTCCCAACCAAACAAGTTGGGGACCAGAAGGAAGAGGGACCAGCACACAGGACTCTGGCACAGAAAAGGGGGAGGGGTCCCCGGAGTTGATGATTAGAGGACCGACAGGTCAGGACTGAAATTCATGTTCTCTTCTGTGTGGAGACTCAGGGGAGCCTGGAAAGCAGGCGGCAGGGGAGGGGGAGAGGGGAATGCACAGGGCAGGAACGCAGTCCTGAAGAAAGACTGAAGCAGAGACAGGTGTGTACTTTCCTTAGAGACGCGGAGCAGGAGGAGGGAAGGCAGGATGGGGTTAGGAGGCCCGGTGGGGTCCTCCTTACGGAACCATGATGGTGTCATTCTGAGCACGTTGTAGGCCTGCGAGAGGAGAAGGGGACAGAAAGAGGACAGGACAGGACCGGGGAAGGCAGCTGCAGCCGCCTTAGGCTGCCTGGGGTGACAGGACCAGCTGGAGATAGCGAGGACATGGGGCCAGCTGCTGGCAGGCAAGGGCTGGTGTCTCAGGTGCCATCAGCTGACCCAGGTGTGAGTGCAGCGGGAGGCGGGTGAGGGCTCCAGGTATACAAGGAGATCTGCTGACCCGGATGCAGAGGAGCTGGGGTTGGAGGGGGCAGTGTCCTCCCAGCAGGGGGCTCATGGCGGCAGCGGAAAGAGTGACTTTGCCCTTGGGAAGCATATGCCTAAAGCCAGGCCTTTCCCCGGCGAGGGAAGGCAGAGTGACAGGGTTCCAGCAGCAACGTGGGGGTGGCCACTGGACAGCCCCGTGCACCTCCCACCAATTGCTTTCCCACTCTGGGCAGGAGCTGCCGGCTATCCCTGGTTCAAAGGGAATCCCCTTCCAGGCAGGTGGGGTACCCTGCAGAAAGTCGGGACGCTGCTAGGGGGGCTGTGACCAGAGACTTGGGGCAAACTGTCCTAGGAGGCCCACCTCTGCCACAAAGTAGTGGTGAGGTCCCCACCGAGGACCACGACTCAGGGCAAGAACCCCTCAGGGGTCCCACGCCCAACCATGACCCCAACTCTGGAGCCTACGGTCCAGGCACTGGGGGAAACAAGGTGTCTTAGGACCCCACAAGGGACATGAGAGTGGGCGGGAGGTCTCCAAGCCCTCCGGGTGCCTTCCAGCATCCCCAAAGTCGCCTCCGCTGGGGTAAGGGATGGATCTCCGTGTGGGGCAGGATGAGGAGTTCTAGGCTGTGGAGTGAACCTTCTTTCGGGTGCGGACTGGGAGCCCCAAGGGGGGTGCTTACCTTTTCACTGGGTTCTCTGGCATCGTGGCCAAGAGGCCTGTATGAAGACATGACCGGACCAGAAAGACACAGGGAGGGACTCGGGAGTTGGGGACGGGAGCTATCGGCTGGAGGCGCAGATAGCTACCGCCAAGCAGAGCTGTGGAAAGGAGGGTCGTTGCGCAGAGCCTTTCAACCGCTGGGGCCTCCGGAGAGACCCGAGGAGCCGTTGGTGACCTCTGTGTCCTAGGCGGAGCAGATCACGTGCCCTAAGGTCACCTGCGCCTCTTTCTGTGTGGCCTTGCCTGCAGGATTCTGGGTCAGTCTGGAAGGAATCTGCTCACACACGGGCATCCCTCTGTCCTCCATGACTAACTAAGCTTCAGTGCAGAGCCTGATAGTACTGGTGATGTTTAATTCATGTGCTGGCTCCACCCTCACTACATATTGTACATATATGTCTGCCAAAGATTCTTAAAACAAGCAGTCCAGTGAGGATGAGTCTGAGGGGGTGACATTCACAGGTGGATTCCTGAAAGCACTTGAAGAGGACTTGTGTTGGTCCCCACCAGACACGGGGGCAGGCGCTGAGTGGCCAGCCTCCAACCTCAGCGTAGTCTGAGCTGACATCCTGCTACAACCTCAGAGTTGGAGTGTCTGTGGCCAGAAGTGTTCCCTGTGCCCCTGGAAAGGCTGTCGGGATGAGAATCTTTTCTCCTCCTGCTACTCCAGAATCACCTGGGTGTCCTGAGCTTGTCCACCAGCTGCCTCTGTTCCACAAGGTGGGATCCCAGAGGGAAAGCAGTCACAGCCTTTGTTGAGAGTGGAGCAGGACCCAGGAGGGTCCCAGCAGCTGAGCTGGATGACAAGCCACCTATGGACACCCGGGCAGTCTTGGGTCCAGTGCTAGAGACCCAACTCTCCTTCCCGTCCCTGGAAGAGCTCTTGTAATTTTGTCTTTTTGTTTTCATGTCTGTTGTGTCGGTTAAAATACTGGTTTCAATATTGCAGCTGTGTGTGTTTTTAAATCCGCATGACTCAGCCAGATGACTGGCTCCCGTCTTTAATGTCAGGATACTGGGAAGCTGAGGCAAGAGGATCAAAAGTTCAGGCCCAGCGTGGGCCACTTGGCGACTTAGTGAGACTGTCGAAAAATTTTTTAAAAACCAAAAATGGGCTGGGGAAGCTCATTGTAAAGCCCCGAGGCTGATCCGTAGTAACACACATATAAACCCATTCACACACAAACACACACACACACACACACACACACACACACACACACACACACACACACAACTTATACATGCAGATTACAAGACTCCAAGTTTCTTTGTCCACTCATCATGCATCACACCCACCAGCACAACCCATATGTCCTGATGTCAACTGCTGTAATCCTCTCTGTGTTCCCAAGGATGTGTACATGCACCTTCATGTATAGGAGCATACACACCAATACTACATGAATACATGTGCAGATTATGGCTAAACACACACAAATCAGGATAGATTTGAAATAATACATGTATGATGCATGTGTAAATAAAAACAGATGTTAGCAAACACACAGGGATGTGTGTGACTGTACAAGGCACACAATGCAGGTAGGTATATGCACGTGCTGTGTGTATATATGTGTATACATGTGGACACATGTGCACACATGTGTTTGTGTAGTTCACCCTCCATTGTCACACACCCATATGGACACACCTGTATGAACTAACAGTGAGGCTCCACTCTCCAAGGCCCAGAGAGGCAGCGACTTATCTCACTCAGGTACACCTATATCCTCATTCTCCCTGCACGCTGTCTTTGTGGCTTTGAGACTGGGTATCTCTTTCAACACTGTAGAGCATGCCCTCACAGGCGTCACACAGAGTCCAGCTGGGGACAGACTCTCTCAGCAGCTGCAGAGACTCACAGTGAAATCTGCAAGTGGTCCTACCTGGCTTAAAGTGGGAGGTCAGCTGAGCTCTGTAAGAATGAAAATGTCACTCTAAATTTCTCCTCTACTAACTTTAATGTTCAAAGAAAATTCACAAATTTGTTTTGAAATAATGGGTCAAAACACATGCTCAGGCTTCGTGTATAGAACCAAAGGTCGAAGCCGTGAAACTTTGTTAAAGTAGACACATGAGTCAGAAAAAAGTGAAGGACTTACTTTTGTAAAAGAATGACTTGCTTCTCTCAATCCCACCTTTTATTTTAGAAGTTCATGGCTTCCTGACCCATTGATTTATTTTTATAATTTATGAAGAATTTTAACAGGGCCTTTTAAAGATAGAATCTAAATATAGAACTATGTGTATTTATGTATATTTATTTGTATTTTAATTTGTGCAGGCTATAAGCTATCCCTGCTATCTCGGCAGTATAATGAGCGAATATGGAATTTTTGACACATCCTTTCTGGTATAGTCAGCAAGTCTGCTGGGCAGCTGTTTCTGTCTGTGCCAGGTCACATCTCACAAAGTCAAAGAATGAAACTGTGATGAAAGGGACAAGGTGGAGAGGAGGTGGCTGTGCTTAGGAAATCCAAGCACAGGGAGGTAGCAGCTTTGCAGAGCAGAAGGGGTCCCAAAGGAAAAGATGGCCTGTGCGGCTGCTTGTCTAGGGGCTGTTATAGGTGAGCTGAGTAGCAAAGTAATTTTGCTTAGTAGTCCAGTTGCTGAGGCTTAGTTGCCCTTAAGATCCTCCATCCTTAACGCTCCCCACTCTTTTTCCCCACTATTTTTATTAATATACAAATGTAACACATAGTATTTACAATGAATTTGGGTGTTTCGTACATCTATGTATCACATCGACTTCACAATCCCTTCCCATCTTCTACACTCCCTCCCTTCTACACTCCCTGTCCCTTCCCCCGGCTCCAGCTATCACTTCATATGGTTCCAAAGAATGTCTGTGTTCTGGGTTTTCCAAGTCCGAGAAACCATACAGTGTTTAATGTATCAATCTTCCGCACCTAAGTCATTTCACTCAAGTCACCACTCTACCTCAGCTTCCTATTCCTCTAATGGGTCCACAGTAGTCAAATCTTGATATCTCCTCTCTGAATCCAACCAATCCCTTCATTGGGATATTCACCGAAAGTTTTTTTTTCCATATTTTCCTACATCTTTGTTGCTAATGTTAAACCTGGCCTTACCCACCATTTCACACTAGAAAATAATTATAAGCATGTAGTTCAAAAGGATAGTTAACTTGGGAAAGAAGAAAAAATAATAAATAAATAGAATTCAATTGCCTTATCTGAATACTGGAAGGTTGCATATTTGTACATTCACAAGGTTATGTTTACATCAACCATTTTCCTTAGGATAAACTTTCATTAGTGACCTAATAAGTGAATTGCTACAACAAAAACACTTAAAACTATATCACATTGCTACATTCATTAAACTTAAGTCTATACCACATAAATATATTTAAAGCGACAGACATGTAGGCAAATCTAGTTATTTCCTAATTTCCTAACTTTCATATCTTATTTACTCATATTTCACTGATGAGTAACCCACTTTTTTTCTCAGCTCCTTCTCCTCTAGCTGTTGTCACTTTTTCTCTGGGGTCATTGGTGTCACTGGTCTCTCTTTCACTGTCCAAGTTTCCTTTAAGTATTTTCTGCAATACTGGCTCAGTGGCTACAAATTCCTTTAAGCTGTCTCTGTCATGGAAAGTTTTAAGTTCTCCCTTTAAGTTAAAAGATAATTTTGCTGGATATAGCAGTCTTGGCTGGCATCTATGTTTTTTTAGTGCTTGTATGATATTGCTCCATGATTTTCTTGCTTTTAGAGTTTGGATTGAAAAATCTGCCGTTATCCTGATGGGTTTATCTTTGTAGGTCACCTTCTGTTTTTTTTTTTTTTCTTTCCGCTTTTAGTATTTTCTCTTTGTGTTGGGTTTCTAGAATTTTAATTATGATGTGTCGTGATGAGGATCTCTTCTGATCAAAGTTGTCCGGTGTTCTATATGCCTGTAAAAGTTCCATGTTCATTTCTCTTCTTAGATTTGGGAAATTTTCTTCCATTATCTCATTAAACATGTCCTTTAAGCCTTTTGTTTTGTCCTCAGTCTTCTCCTCGATTCCCATAATTCTGAGGTTATTTCTCCTTGAATCATCTATCAGCTGTTGTAATGATTTGCTTTCTTTATTTACTTTGTATTCTTCATGGCCTGTGTGTTGCAGCTTAGTCACTTTATTTTCTAGGTCTGACATTCTATTCTGAAGTTGTTTAAAGTGAGTGGTTGCTTATTATTACCTGTGTGTTTTTTTCATTTCCTGAATATCTGCATTCAATTTTTCTATATCTCTGTTGTGTTCTTCTCTAATTTCTTTTTTTGTCTTCATTATCTTCTGGTATATTTCTTCTCTGGTCTCCTCTAGTTGCTTTTCAAGGCTTGCTTTTTGCTTATCTATGTATTGGGGTAGCTCTTCTGCTGTCTGTTTAATTTTCTGCTTTAATTCACCGAATTTCTGGGCCCAGAAGTTGCCATCATTTTTGTCATATTCATCTTTATTTACCCTAACTTCATCTCCTGGGGTTTCAGGTCTTTTTGTAGATTTGTGCCTACGCTTCCCCAATTCTTCTTTGATCTCCAATTCCTTTTCAAGGCTTGCTTTATGCTTACCTAAGTGTTCTTGTAGTTCTCGCACTGTCTGATTTATTTCCTCCTTTGCTTTCCGGTTTAACTCCTCCTTTAATTCCTATTTTAATTCACTGACTATCTGGGTCCAGAAGTACCATCATTTTTGTCCTTTTCTTTGGGTTCTGCAATTTCAGCACCCCTTGCACCCTCCCCTGGGGAATCAGATCTTTTTGTATAAGATTTGTTACCACGTTTCCCCATGGTATTGCTACCTCTGACTGTCTCTGGTGCGCAGGAAAAGTGAATGGCTCCTGCTGACGTCACTGCCTGCGAAGGCTGTTGAGTCCCGTTTCTGATCTGGGATTCCGGGATCTTTTCTAGGGTGAGCACACACTGCGTTTATAGCACAAACACCCGCGGGCTGGTGCTTCTGGGGCCGCCCGCAGCCAATGATTCCAACTAGTCCGGGTCCACGCAGGTCCACGCTTACCTCGGGCTGAGGTCTGGCCTCCGGACCTTGTTTGTGACCTGTGGGTGCCTGCAGCGCAGGCTGCGCTGAGTCCACTGCTTCTGACCCGCCCACAGCCTCTTCTCCCGTTGTTGTGTGCTACGTCCTCTCCAGCTCAGTTCAGTCAGATGTTCAGGTCCCTGTGAGCGTTCCTCTGTCGGCTGCTGCCTGCTGTTTGCAGCCGGCCTAGGTGGCTTACTGGACTGCGGGGATTTTTTTTCCCCCTCTGGTTTTGATGATCCTTCAGAGTTTCTCACCTCCTGCTGGTCACCTTTCAGTTTCTGGGGATGCGCCCCTCTTTCCTAGCTATGCCAAACACGCTTTTCCTAACTATCTTCTTGGCTTTTTAAGTGAATTGATGAGGAGACTTTGTGCAGTGCTGTTGCTCAGCCGCCATCTTGACCAGAAGCCGCTGCTCCCCACTCTTAAGACTCTTCTTGCTGCAAACTTTTCTGGGATCCTGAGTCAGATGTTATCTTCTATTCCTGTAAATTCTCCATTTTATGGGTCCCATTTATCTCTGTCTCAATCCCTCCATGGAGAATTCAGCACTAACTACTAAAAGGGCTTGGGAGCACTGACCACCCTAGCTTCTTTCAGCTGACAAGGGTGCTGTAGTGGTGGGACACGGAGGTCTACTCCACATGGAGGATTCTCTGGAGGCTCAAGTAGAAGCCAGGATGCCAAATTTGTTGGAATTCAGTTTAGGCTGATATCTGTAGCTTGTAATATAGAGGAAATGAATTCTAGTAGACAGTTTCTTAGACCAAGCCCAAACAACAATATTACCAAGATAATGTTCCCTATGATTAAAAGATTTCTCTACCAAGTACATGACAAAAAAGAATACCAAAATAACAACCTAAAGAGTGAGTTAAAGTCTGACATAATGTTAATTTATTGGTACAGATCCAGGGGAATATAATGGACATTATCAAAATTATTGGGAATATATATGACATTCTGCCTTAACAAGAGTATTAGTTTCTTTTGGGGCAGTCATTATAGTATACAAGCCCATTCTGTTTTGGAGAATAGTTTGTGTCATTAGTTTAACTGCAGTGTTTATCCACCCTGAGGTGCTTGTGGACTTACAAAGATAATTTGGAGCAGAAAAAAGAAAATGATTCCATCTTTCAAGAAGCTGGTAAGTTAGCCAGAGCCATTGAAAGAGATAAATCAGAAATCCCAGGGTTAAATTTAACTAGAACAAAGATTGTTTATCTGAAGAGGTTGTTGATACCTGTATTTTTTGTTTGTTTATTTGTTTGAACAGTTTAAATCCTTCCAAGTGGTGCCACTGAGTGTGGCTTCTCCGGTGTTGGCTTCTTGGTGGATGGGAGGGCCTTTCCAAACATTCAAGTATCAATGGTGGACCCAGAATTACATTCAGTGACTTGGCTGCAGTGAAAGTACAGAAAATTACTGTATAATCTTCAACTGCTATTGAACCTCTGTAAATTCTATATTCCTTGGAGAGGGTTGTCGTATATAAGATCTCCTTTCTCCTTTGCCTGGAAAAATGTAAATCTCATTGTTAAGGATTCTTGCTAATTTGAGCCAACTGGAAAAAAAATATTATTACCATTAGCCAGGGCTTTTCATCTACTGGTGCCAGACAGCAGAACCTATGGCTGGGGTTTTAGTTGTCGGTTTGTCATGTGGCTGGATAGGTATGTACATGGTGAATGGGCAGAACCTCTAGCTTTCTTTGGCCAGAACTCAGTTTTTGGCTCTTATCAACCAGCAGGTGACATTTGATGGACCCCAAATGTCCCATCCAAGATGCCAGAGACAGGGCAGTTGATGAAGGGCCAAAATTCATCATCAGCCCATGCCAGAGGCATAATTTCCACCTGCAACATTCAGACAGTATTTGCCTAAAATAAAACTCAGTTGCTCTTCCCAAAAAGAAAAAAAAAATATTCCAAAGAGAGAGGATTTTGGTCTCGCCTGAACACTACATTGTACAACCTCCAATTTGAGACTCCTCCTAGGGAAAAGAGATGTGGGTGGTGTATGGGGTGGGAGTTGATGCCCATCTGTCCTTCTGCTTAGGGCTCAAGCCTGCCAGGCTGGGATCCTGGCTCTGTGACTTTGGCTCACTGTGTGTCTGTGAGATTGGTAGAGATGTGCGAGCAGTCAGACGGGTGTTTGCCACTTTTGGGAACTCTTCTGCCTCTCTTTTGGTTTGTTTGTTTGTTTTTCTATCACCTCGACCACATTAATCTTCTAAAGTGGGGTATGTGAAAGAGCACCTGAAAGAAACCAGAATAAACTTGACATTGTACCTTCCTAAAAAGTGACTCCCTGTCCCAACTGCCTCGCTGACCCCACAGAAGTAAACAAGACAGTGGGGCTCGTGGAAAAGGGTTGAGAGAGACAGAGTGAGAGTCTGTGACAGGGAGGAGTGAGTGACCTGCCCCTCCTGCTGTCTGTCCTGGGTTAACAGACCCGTGCCGATGTCGACCATGGAGGGACACAGAGTACGTAAACGAGTCCCACTTCTCACTTACCCCCCAGCCTCTAGGGAGCCTCCTGGACCCAGTCCTCAAAGTTGCCGGCCAGTCTGTTGGCTGGCTGCTGCTGTCTGCACGGGCTTCTCATCTCATGAAGTCAAAGAATGAGATTGCAGATGGAGGAGGTGAGGTGCAGCGATGGTACTTTATTTAGGAAAAATAAGGACAGGGAACGGGAGTTTTTGCTAGCTCCAGAGGTCCTGAGCCTTGTCCACCTGGCTTCTTGCCTACGTGCTTTTGTATGTCAGCTGAACAAGGAAGTTATTTTACTCAGCAGTCTAGTTGTCAGTTGCTAAGGTCCTCCATCCTGAAGATTCTCCACTCTTAACACGCCTCTCACCGCTTAACATGTTTTAACCATACACAGCTACAGGGAAGAGTCAGCTGCAACTTGTTGCAGGGATCACAAGCCAGATGGCATTTAATGTTCCCATGTGCTTTCCCTTCTAGGAGGGGCACTCTTCCCCTATCTGCTTACCTCCTGTCTCAGTATTTTCATCTACATTTTTTAAATGTGGAATGTTCAAGTGAAATGATTATGATATGTAGACATGCTCAGATTCCAGCAAAGGAAAACCACTATTCATGCAGCTTCACTGGATCTTCACCCTTCCCTGACAAGACATTGACAGCAATTACTAAGGTCTTGATGGCCTACTTCTCTCTGCTCATTACTCTTGAATTTTCAGATAATACTTGAAGTTTCCTTACTGGAGACTCATGTAGTAGCAATGCAGAAGCATTTTCATAGTACCTGCTTAAACCCGTCAGTGTAGCCCGCCGTCTGGGAGTGGGTGTCCCCTTCTTTACTGAGTTGGTGGTACGAGCACCTTTCTGCAAAGGGGTGAGAGGACCTGGCTAGAAGCCAAAGTGTGGTGAGCACTTGCCTCACTTGATGCAGGGGCTCCCAAGAGAGAGGAATCCCGGAGGGAGGCCTGCTCCAGGCGACGCGGAGAAGTGCTCCATGTTTGCCACGTACTTGGTTCGCCCAGTGGCTGCCCTTGGTTTTCTCATTATTTCAAGTCGTTTATCTCAAAATAGCTTCTGGCTTGCTGTCCTCAGTACAGAAACTCTTAAAAACTCAGCAAAGGAGCATTAACTTTATTATCCCTCTCTACAGCAGTGAAGAAAAAGTTTTGTTTTTTTTTTTAAAGAAAAGAATCTGCAGTAGAAACATGTCGCCAGGCCTGTGAATTAAAAATTTAAAAATGTACTGCATGTTCCTTCTCACTCAGGAAAGAAGCATTGGGTTCATCTAGCACCCAGCACGGGAAGATGATGGTCGCAGGCAGGAATGATTTGGGCAAATTCAGTATAATAAGAATTATGTGTACTTCCCACCATGATATTTTGCAAAACTGTACTATATGACCTGGTTATTGAAATTACTAAAATCTACTCATCTTATTCAGATTTCTCAAGTTTTACTTTTATAAATTTTAGATGTAATTTATTTTTATTTCTTAACTCAGAAGTTTATTTTTTATTATTTATTTTAAAAGTGTAAGTACAGAGTTCCCATACGTGCTACATATATGTATACCTGATGTTCCCATACACACCCTATACCCACACCCAACTTATTCCACTATAAACTCTTTACCTCTCATACACTTGCACAGACTCATCACCACCAAAGTCTACGGCTTATTCATCGTGTACTCATGCTACAGTAGAGTCTATGAGTGTTGACAAGCATCCATCTTGAATGAGATGTCTTTTATCCGCTTTTAAACCTAGTCATTCAATTTTTTTTGACAGTCTAATTGTTTAAATCAATGAATTTTCACATTCAAATGTAATCAGATGGTTTTAGATGTTGAATAAATGAGAAAAATGTCAACTTCGTGCACTAATTTAAACAGCTGGTTCACACTCAATAAAGTTCCTTTTTATCCTTTTGTAGTATTGAAGTCCATCTTCAAAGTAATACTATCAAGCAGTTTCAGTGAAACAAATTATCAAATAATAAATGTTCTTAGGTTAAATAATTGCAATTGGGGTTATATTGGGGCTTGGGAGTGTAGAGCAGTTGCCATGCCTGTGCATGGCACTGGGTTAGATCTCCTGCCGTTCAAAAATAAAAATAAAAGAAAAAAAGAGAAGGTAAGAAGGAAAGAAGGAAGGAAGAAGAGTAAGGAAAGAAGATGGTTCATTACAGAGTTTGGAAAAGAAGAGATTTACTCAAAAGCTTTCACAGGGCATCTATTAACTTTGCATAATCCATTTGATTCAGTAAATGTCTGTTTATAGATAGTGCTGCAATATGAAAATTTAATTATGGTAGTAGTGATAGATATCGTTTATTTATTTTTATTCTTTTGATTGATGCAGAGTATGAGTACATATTTATGAGTTATAATGTGGTGTTTTGACTGATGTTATAAATTAGGTAAAGATAAATTCAGAGTAATTAGCATATCATCACTTAAAATGTTATTATTTCTTTATGGTGGATGTTAAAGTTTGAATATGGAATATCCCCCAAAAGCCTCGTGTGTTCGGATGTTGTACATTTTGGGTGTGCAGTAGATTATGGGTGTGTGGTACATTATTGGGCATGCAGCCTGCCATGATATAAACTCTTGTCATGGCTTCTTCTGGAAGACCCCAGATCCTTTCTCTTACAAAGCCCTGAGCACCTGTTCTTTGTTGGAATTTTCATGCCATTTCCTGGTACCCATGAAGTGAGTGAGATTTTAAGAAACTGTGGGCTAAAATAATCCTTTCTTTTTTAAACTGTAGGTGCTGGGTAAAGTGTCACAGTAATGAATAAGTAACTAAGACAGTAATTGATACTAGAAGTACAGCAGTTATTGTGACTTCACCTGATGATGTGATTTGGAAGCCTTTGTAACTGGTTTGTGAGAGAAATTTGGAAAGGTTTTCAAATACAGGCAGCAGAAGACATAGAATGTTGTAAACTGAGCTTGGTGGGAGATTCTGGTCAGAGCTTAGAAGATCAGAATTCTGGCAGAAATGCAGATTTTAAAAAAAATAAGCTCAAGAGGTTTCAGATGAAAAGGATGACCTGCTGGCAATTGGTTTAGAAACCATGCATGTGGTGTTTTGGCTATGTTTTGAGATTTTTGCCCAAAACTGGGATTATGGGTTGTGGGCTACTTAATCTGACAGATAAAATTCCAAGGTAGCTCAATGTTCATGATGTCACACAGGTACTGTTTGTTACATT